>QODF01000041.1:955774-975551 GCA_024372805.1 Oostethus manadensis
AGTGAAGTGAGTGTGACAGTCTCAGAAGGTGGAACATTTTAGGGACGATTTCACACCCCTGTTCCGTTTTTCTGCTGTTTATTAAGAACAGCAACACAGAAAAAAAAGTTTATGATTTTACAGGCAGTGCAAAAGGGCCTAATGCAGTAGGTCTCAATTATTTTTTGTCATGCCCCTCTAGGGGACAGAAGTCTTTTCACACCCCCTTGATTTGAAATACTATAGAGAAATTGCTAATATCCATTTGTTTGTCTGCACTGTAGAGACTGAACTTGAAACTGACACCAGAAAAATGTGACAAAATGGAGAGCTGTGACGCATGCGTATTGAGTACAATAAATTTGTACCCGAAGGTCCGCACTAAAATTGAAAGTACTCTCAGCCTCTTATGCCCCACCTTGACACCTCACCGCGCCTCCCTGCAGGGGTGCCCACCTCACTATTTGAGAAGCACTGGGCTAATGAAACAACTTTAGAGGATTTAGGATTTAGGATCGTTAGTTTTGCTTTCTTGTTTTAGTTTTTATGTTGCATTATGTTGCATTTTTCCACACAGGCAAGAAAGGCAGATGCCAAGGGTGTCAAGAGGCACTACAAATTGTAAAAAAAAAATCACTTTCAGTATAATTATATTACAACTAGTAATCACAATGCACTCTTAAAATAGAACACCCCTCGCATTGATTTTAACGTAAAGCAACGGGTGTCACTTTAATGTTTTACAGTTTGTAAGGAAACCCTTGTTGTTCGTCCCATTTGAACTTCATTATTGAGTATCTATTTTTTCTTAATGTTATGATTTTATCCCAAAAATATTTTGATTTCCTTCCCGTACTATAACTTTTTTCCAACCTTACTTTGCATCTTTATTTTATGTTTGTTTCTGATTTTAAAAAAAATCCCTTAATAACATTACTTCATTGTTATACATTTTTTTTCCCTGACAGATTAGCACGTTTTTTCTGAATACTTTGGCTATTCCCACAAAATTATTGATATTTTCTTCAATTTTTGCTGTTGTTTTTTTTTATTTTTAGTTTTCCTGTTTAATTGTATTTTTAGAATGTGCCAAGAGCCATTAAAAAATTCAAAAAGCAGCTGCAGGCCACAAGTTGTGTCCAAACTGTGTGATTATTTAAATTGTATGATTTTGATTGTTGCATTTACAATGTATTACTATTTTTATTCATTTCCGTATTTACTGGATTTGTAAGTTCTGGTAATGGAATTCATATTATTTTTCTGACTTTTTTGTATTTATTTGTAATTTGTTAAGCATGTGAAATGTTACAAATAACAGACAACAATAACACAACACCATTTCATTTCTTTTGCAAGGGAATGTAAATTGCTGATGGAAGGGGGTGCCATATAACATTTCAGCAAGGGTGCCACCTTGGAAAGAACAGGCTTTGACTTTCTTTATGTTTCTGATTGGCTAAAATGGGCTTGTAGTTATGGGCCCTTGCCCTACCTGTTGCTTTTGGCATGCTTTTGTGTGCACTATTATGTGGATTTTTATTTTTTTGTTTACTACAAAAAATCTGCCCTGCGATTGACTGGGGACCAGTCCAGGGTGTACCCCGCTTCTTGCCCAAAGTCCGCTGGGATAGGCTCCAGCATACCCGAGAGCCCATTGAGGATAAGCGGCATAGAAAATGGATGGATGGATGTTTACTCTAGAGAAGTAGTAGACACCTGCTTCAGAAAACAATTTCCAGTTTGGTCGCTCCCCAATGAGAAATGATGAAAGTCAATGCTAATTGATCGCATTCTCACTTAGCCTCCCCTCTACTCCTGACATCAATCACCCAGTTGCCCTTCCTCACCCAGCCGGCATCTCTATCTCTATCCAGACCAGAGGTGGACCAAAATGCCCAGTCTGGCATGCATAATCCCCCAATGCTGACCTGAATTCCTCCCTGCTACTTCTGCTTCAGTGTTCCTGTCAGTGGCACCCATACTCTTCATTTCCTACCTTTTCCCCCAACCACCTTTTACTCAACGCAGCACATAGGGATACTGCTGTCACGGCACTTTCTGCGAATTCGACACATTGATAGCATGTCACCTGTTTATCAGGATTTCACTTTGTGCAAACACTCCTCTCTGATTGTGTGTGCATGTGTGTGTGTAGGGTGGGTGTTTCCAAGGTTACCGCAGAGGCACTAAATAACTGTGACAGCTGTGGCTGGGGACTCTAGTCAAGCAAAACGATATCGCCATAGATACAGAGTACTAGTCAGCGACAACATTTATTCCCTTGGGGTGTAAACACAAACAAATAAGGCATTTGGAGCTAAGTGTCTTGTTGTGTATTATCAGGATATTGTAGGTGTGATGAACATCGTCAGACTGGTTCTAGAAGGCCAGCTTTTGAGGAATGCAAAAAAAAAACATAAGTGTGCAACAAATCTGTGCTAAAATCATGTCTATGTTACTGAGTGGTTGGAGGGAATAGAGAATGCTTAGATTGTAATCTCCACAGTAGTCTGCCTGTGGCCATCTGTGCCGCAGCGATGGTTTGTGTGTGTGTGTGTATGAGTTTGTGTGCCTATTGGCCCGCGTGACGTCTGTTCGGAGCTCGGTGCGGCTGGTGCTGCATTCATCTCTCAGTCACCCAAAAGCAGATGTCACCAGGACGATGGGGAGCGGCAGATTGCGGTGGCAAGCGACCGGTGGCAGGTTGAAGGTGTCTCCGCCCCACGGTGCCCAGCAGATGGAAGCTTAGGTCATTATCTACTGCGCTCTTCATCTACCTAAAAAACATCTTTATGTCGCCCGGAGCTCCGACTGCATCAATCAGTATCTGTACACGCCACACAAAAAAAAAAGTATAATACCGTGGTGACAAATCACTTTCTACAATTATTTTATGCTACTTAAATGCTACTTAAACATTACCTATACAGTTGATAAAGGTTCTCCGATGGCGACACTTTGACCTCCATTACTCCCTGCAGGCAAAATAGTTTCTAACGCCAAACATACAAAAAGAAACCCTATAAGACACTTTCTCCAAACCGAAATCATGGGGGGCGGTGTAGGTGAGGGTACCAGTGAGATGACGCTAATCACAAACAGATTATCATGAATGGTTTAGGACTGCAAGGTTTTATTTGCCATCATTTTTCATGAACCTAACACTGTAGAGGTAAAAAACAAGCAAGATCTGAGTGCATCTCAACTTTAAAATCTAACTCCACACTCAGGTTTTTAGTCAGCAGGTTACCTTGACAGGTGTTGACTTATTTAAAAGAGTGGCGGAATACAGAAACAAGACCAGTTTGTGGTTTGAGATGCCTGGCCAAATCTGTGTCTGCTGTGCACAGTGTATCACGTATATTAACGTGCTACCTACTTGAAGGCGCACTATTATGTAAAAGTGACATTTAATGATGTTCTAAGAGTAATAAATACACCAAATTAAAAAAAAAGGTAATCATCTCACTCACTTGTTTGCTCCACTTTTGAGAGTAATATTTGCTTTTGGTTATGAAAAAAGCTCTTCAAAGCATTAAAAAGAATGCAAGAGCGATAACAATGTTTTGCTTTTGTAACACATTTCTGTGAGTCAGGTCCCTGAAGTCAAAGTGCATCCAATAAAAAATACAATTGGGAAAAATGGGCATGCAAAACAAAATACTGTAGCGATGGGATTACTGTGTTGATGCAGGCTGCTGTTTAGTGTGTGGGCTATAGAGGGCGGTGGTGTTCAGCATGCTGTGGTTACAGTGAGTCAAGTGCGTAGAATAAGAAACTAGCAAGTGGAACGCCTCGTCAAAGAAGTGCGTGCTCTCTGTTGACATGCAAATAAATGACCAACTGAATTACAGCCATCCTGACGTGAAATTGTTCAGCCATTCCATTCTATTCCATTTTCTTCCGCTTATCCGGGTCCGGGTCGCGGGAGCAGCAGTCTTAGTAAGAAAGTCCAGACCTCCTGGTCTCCGGCGACCTCTTCCAGCTCCACCGGGTGGACACCAAGGCGTTCCCAGGCCAGCTGTGAGACATAGTCTCTCCAGCGTGTCCTAGGTCTTCCCCGGGGCCTTCTCCCGGCTGGGCATGCCCGGAATACCTCACCAGGGAGGCGCCTGGGAGGCATCCGAACGAGATGCCCGAGCCACCTCAACTGGCTCCTCTCGATGTGAAGGAGCAGCAGTTCTACTCTGAGCTCCTCCGGGATGGCCGAGCTCCTCACCCTATCTCTTAGGGTGAGTCCAGCCACCCCACGGAGGAAACTCATTTCCACCGCTTGTATCCGCGATCTCGTTCTTTCGGTCATGAGCTTATTATTCAGCCATCATTACAACACTTCTAGGGTAGGACTAATCATTTGACATGGTTATACATCCATTTGTGGTATGATTTAGAACAACCAGCGGTTAGAGCGGCACTTCCCATGCGAGCTCCTGGCACCATGACAGAGGAGTCAGGGCACAGTGAGGGAATACAACCGCTGTAACAACGGGCCGAATATTCAGCGTCCAACTTGAAACTAACTTAACCATGAACATGTTTGCAAGGTGGCAATGCGTTTTACCCTTCATCCGGGTGGCGGGAGTTGAGTGGCAACCAGCTTTGAGGTGCATTTACCGCACCTACCATGCTGGAGTGTGGCCCAGTGTTACGGCAACATGGCAGAAGCCGATCTTTTCAGATCTTCAAAATACAGCTGATGGGCAGCCAATACCAATCCTGAAAATCAGATCGGGACATCCCTAGTGTAGCTTTGTTAAAAACAAAAAAGCAGGCTTCACTACAAAGCTTAAAATAGCTTTGCCAACTATCTGTCAGTCAGCTGAAGACATGGGAGATGTAAGTTTGATAAATTTTTTCATCTTCAGAAAATAGACTAACCTTGCATGATGTTGCTGTAAAAATGTGAGAGTAAAGGCTGAATGATGCTAGTGTGCCACGGTGCCAGGGACGCTGTTCTCAGAGCTGTAATTTGATGACTTTGCTTTGTACATCATTTTTACTTTTTCCTTCTCGGGGAAGCACCAGACATTTCAACAAAGCAGCGAAGCAAGTTTAGGAGCGTTTAGGAGTTTAGGAGCAAGTTTAGGAGGCCTTCATATTCCCAAATATGAAGGCCTGACAGAGTCCCACAGTCGGATGCTGATTTTAAGTTTTATTGAAGAATTCACAGCCATGTGCATTCGCGAAAACCAGAATTCAGAACATCAATGTAACAAGGTCGTTAAAATACATAAATTTTATGTGGATGACACCAGTCCCGGGATCGATCAAATGTTTTTTTTTTTTTTTAATCCTTTCATTGCCCACTATGGCGACCGGAAGAAATAGCTTTGAACACCAACAAAAATAGAGCCGGCGAGCACCAGCAAAAAGAAGCGGCTACAAAAGTTTGGCTTACCTTCATAAACAAAAGCGATCGGCTCAGTGCAACATTTGCAACAAAATGACATTTCGCAAGGGAGAGTGCACATCCAAAATAATTAAAGTTCACTCATTCATAACAGAATGATGCCCCACGTAGGACTTCCTCCAAACGGTCAGAATCAGGAAAGTTAAACAATAAATTACATCTGTCTCATGCCAAAGTAAGCCAGGGTTTCCGGATGCAAGCTGATGTGGAAGTTTGGTGTAAATAAAGGACGGGAGCTACGGCTACGGCTAGGCAAGTTAATTCAATTACTGGAGAAGTTCAGACATTTCATCCAAGGGTAACTTTAGTTAGAGCCCAGATTTAAAAAATGCTAACTTTTATGACCCTGTCTCTTAACCAGAATCTGGAAACCGGGATGGAAACAAGGAATCAGAATCAGAACCAGAATCTTTTAAATTCAAACGATCCGCAACCCTACCAATAACACAAAGCTGAGATGAGGGCAGGTTGTTATTTAAATATAGAAAACATAGCAGCATATCCACATGGCTTGGTTTTTAAAAAATGTAAAAGCGTCCCTCACATCCTTCGCTTTTTATTATGTGGCCCTCAGTGGAAAAAGTTTGGACACCCCTGCAGTCATTCATTCATTCATTCATTTTCTATACCGCTTATCCTCATTAGGGTCGTAGGGATGCTGGAGCCTATCCCAGCAGACTTTGGGCGAGAGGCGGGGTACACCCTGGACTGGTTGCCAGTCAATCGCAGGGTACATATAGACAAACAAACATTCACACTCACATTCATACATATGGACAATTTAGAGTCACCAATTAACCTAACATGCATGTTTTTGGAATGTGGGAGGAAACCGGAGTACCCGCAGAAAACCCACACACGCACGGGGAGAACACGCAAACTCCACACAGAGATGCGCAACGGAGATTTGAACCCAGGTCTTCCAGATCTCCTGACTGTGTGGCCAATGTGCTAACCACTCAGCCACCGTGCGGCCCCCCTGCAGTCAGACATTCTAAATTCCCGGATCATGGCTCGAATGTAGCCAACACACCCAGTCATTTGAAACTGTTGAAAAATAGCATAATATATACCGGCGGTGCGATTAACATCGAATGCACGTACACAATTGCGCACTTTACATCGTGCAAACACATCAGGGAACTTAATCTGTTTGTTCTGCCGCTGATGATTCAAACTAAACACCTGCTAGTCTCTTCCGCGGACGCAATACTTTGTTTGCACTTCATCATCTCATAACCAGCAGAAATATGTACACTACACAAGAAACAGCAATAAGTCGACATTCCAAGCCAACAGCCGAGTCATCAACTACCCTCGCAAAAGTAGGGCAGCCTGAGAGAGAAGCACTGTGTCGCAGTCGGCAGCTTTTGCTGCTTTATTACACAGCCCGGACAATCCATGTTTACTTAGAACATGTCATGTCCTTTCTGTTTAAGACAGCTGTCAGTAACAGAGGGTTCTGCCTCTCTGACAATGCTGCACCGAGTAGCTACCTAGCAAGATGGGGGTGTGGCGGTAGGGGGGCTTAGCGCTTATCCCTGCAGGCTACAGTAACCTAAATGGAGCAAACATCCCTTCATATGTGCGTGCTGTTGGGTTTTATATTGCAGATACATGCTCCTGATACGTGATTTGCATTACGGAGGCCAGCGTTTGCACAAGGGCGCAATGTTTGCAGCCGTGGCAGCGAGCCAAATGCGCAGTTATTCTTGTTTGCTCTCTCGGTTAAAGCGGAGTTTATGCTACATATGGCCAGCGTCGGAGGTGTGTGTTGTTTTACAGCCCCGTGCACACATGTGGCACGCAGATGCACTCCAAGCCCCTCTCTCTCTTTCCCTCTTTGGGGCGTTGCTGTCTGGTCATAAGCTTTATTTTATTGAGCTACCGAAGTGATCAAAGGTTGGGCTCATTGCTTTCTGAGTGTTTGTTTTCTACTGTTTAGTTAGTTAGGCATTGGTGGTGTTACAGAAACGCCCTCGGGGAGACGGAAAAACTGGTTCTGGGATGTGCAGTTTGACCATGTTCATAGCTGTGCTGAGAATGGGGTTTGTGTGCAAAGTTTGCTACAGAAAATATCATTTTTAGCTACATTTTATTTATATTTGTATGACTACACACACAAAACCAAAAAATCATAATAAGGTTACAGTAGAACTTCTAACAATTTGTCCCAGTACACTGATCAACCTCTGGCATATTCATATTCCAGAACACTTTTCCCATAAGTAACAAATAAAATAAAACATAGGGTCAAAATGTCTATTATGACTTTTTTTAATGTTAAAATAAGTTAATCACTTTTAATATGAAGATGTAAAACAAAGACAGTAATCCCTCTCCACTTTGCGCTTAAAATTTTGTGGTTTCACTCTATCAGGGTTTTTCAAAAAATGTATTTATAAATTATGCTGTTTCGTTGTTGAATACGGCCTATTATTAGTCTAAAATATGCATATTTAAGCAAATTTTACATATGTTTTCCCCTTAAATTAAACATTTTCAAGCATAAAAATCAATAAATGAACTAAAATCTAAATATGATGCATTCCCAAAATCCATTCAAAGACGCTTTGATGATCAGTGTAGTATTCTACACTAATCTCTATGTGTCAATAATGTTACTGTGATGTTGGGTAATACACACAAGCACCAGACTTGAACAAGAGGCTTTTATTGCATGTTTGACTGATCTCACAACAAGCACAATAATCTCTAACCCATGGCACGCTAAAACTCAACTCTGAACGCCTGACGTTACTTCCTGGCCACCCTCTACTTAGAACCCCTAGCACTGGAACACATTTACAGCAACACAGGAGCATGAGGCTTATATTTGTCTTAAATTGCTTACAGTATTTTCTGTTATTTTGTCTACTATATTGGATAATACAAGTGTAAATGTGACTATAGGGGTGTTATTTAACAATGTTAGAAACCCTATTTAGAAGGCCATAAACAGGTTTTCTGTTCCATAACTATAAAGTATTGCACTTATAAATAAGGAATCCTACTTCACGGAAATTCACTATTAACCACAATAAGAAACAGTCTAAACTTTAAAGATAAATGACAAATGCTTAACACACAGGGATGCCACATCCATCCATCCATTTTCTATACCGCTTATCCTCATTAGGGTTGAGGGTATGCTGGAGCCTATCCCAGCTGACTTCAGGTGGGAGGTGGGCTACACACTGGACTGGTCGCCAGTCAATCGGAGGGGATGGCACATTTTCATTCTTAAATATCACACAAGTGTAAAAAAAAAAGTTAACCGATTTATTTTTTTTATTTTTCTTCTCTCTCTCTTCTTGTGTTATACATTGCTTCTTTTCAGGCGTGTGTCGCAAAAAAGCCAAAAAGTAAATAAAAAGCACATGCAAAGTTGCTCCTTTGATGCTCACGGCATGGCAGCAATTTGAACTCTGAAGTTCTGTGTGACTTTGGAGGCGTTTTTATTGTGGGTTGTTTGTTCCTCCTGTACGAAGACTGTTCAAAAATTACAGCATCACTATGAACAAAACTGTTGCCTTTTATGCCATATTTTTTTATCAATATTAGTAGTATTTTTCAGCTTTTTCCTAACTTATAAGGTATACATTTGGTATCTATGATGCCACTGATTGAAATGAGGCCAAGGTGCGGTCTTGGTAGAGGTCTGTGCGCCACTGCGCGCCATTGCCGTTCTTCGTTTATCCTCAAGTGCACCAAGTGGGGAAAAACATTTCATGACCTGCATACCATCACCAGATGTTTTGTCTGTGAGCAGCCAATGAAGAGCTTACAGCACACTTGAAACACATTTCAAAATAAACCCCACATCCTCAAGAACAGGCGCAATCGACTATAGAATAAAAGCAATGTGATGCATTTACAATAAGACAAGTCTGTTGACCTCACTCCTGATTTCACAGATTGTCCTCTGAACCATAATCTGCAGTGGTAGCATATAATGCATTTAATTGCATACCTTCACAGCAAACACAGCGCAAGACACGATTCCCTTGGGGGACACTTACCGCAACAATACTGTATGTCAGAATTTTTTCAACTAAAGCACTAGAGCATAGACCCCCGCCGGGGCTTAAGAGTGAAATGAGTGAACTGATTAGAGGCCTTAATAGGGAAAAGCAGGTGAAGTGTCCTCCAAGGCAACACAATGTCAAAAGATCCTACACAGACACCGCAAATTACAGCCTGGTTAGGTTTGACAGTGATGGAGGCAATCTGCAGTCTGATTAAACTTGGTAAATGTAATAACTTGTACAAATTTGTCAGTGTATTTGCTAAAGACTGCTATCACAGCCCAGTGTGATTAGTATAGTTGGCTTTATCCATGCCACTGCCCACACATGACTGCCCGTATCATCCATAAGTAATTGAATTAGGGTGGAGACTGTTTGGTGACCAGACGGAAGCTCAATCGTTAAGATAATTCCAGACTGTGAGACACACTCCAGTCTGTGATGACCCTGCATGTGCCCCCGCCCCACCTCCACCACACACACAAAACCAACAGAACATCGCTGGGAATATTATTATTTGTAGTATTTTAGTGCGCGATTGTCAGGATTTGGCGCTCCCAATCCTCTATTTACATGTCAAAACCTCCCTGGGCTCGGGATGTAAGGGACCCAATTTGGAATGACAAAGCTCAGCCAGCTGATCCACGCAAGGAGGGCTGGTTAAGTTCTTCCTCCCAGTCACCAGCTGCTCCACTGACCCATAGAAACTCCATTCAGCAAAGACACAGCAGCAAGCCAGAGAGACAGAGAGCGAGAGAAACTGCTGCCGCGTGCACGCCATCTGAGAACCTTTATTGTCATCAATCTCATTTGCTGCCATTGATTATGTTATCAGGACACTCATTTAGGAACACTGTGTTCCTATCCCATTTGTATTCACTCCATTTGCTGCTTGATTGCATTCGATTCTGTCCGTAAAAAGCAGCATTTGCCAACCTTTTGCTATAACACTGACATATACATTTTTGTATTTGTATTTCCACTACGTAGTACCTACTCAGCGCTACTCACTATTGTGGATTTTTTATTATCAGAACCTCTTTCTACCAGGTTTCTGTTATAAATACTTTTTAGAACCTTACCTTAGCTCTGGCAGCTGTAGTGTTATAGTTTGCTGTCTCTACTTTGTTGCAGGTGTAACCAACCAGGTTTGGCAAAAATCAAGAACGCTAGTCGTTGAGCAAAAAGTCCAGGCTGTGAACCCACCTAAACCTCACTCTAATTTGGGTCATGACACCAATGTAACCGGCCTGGTTCAGCCAACCGCGAAGATTGAACCAAGGTCTGCTGAAGGAAATTTGAGAGCGCTAGCCGTCAAGCTAACAGTCTGCACTCATGGTCTAGAACGACACTTAGGTGGGAGTGAGGTTTACCAACGTACATCTGTTGGCTTATACTTCACATTATCTACTTTGCTGCAGGTGTAACCCACCAGATTCAGCCAAGATCCGCAGAATGAGAGACGAGAGTGCAACCTGTCAAGCTAAAAGCCCGGGCTGTCAACTCGACGTCACTCAAACTCACCCTCCTAAACCCCACTTTCAACTTGGGTCACGCCCTCAGTGTAACCTGTGTGGTTCAGCCAGCCCTGCATTCCACCCTTGGCTTGAACCAAGGTCCGCTGGATAAGAGTTGAGAGCACTAGCCATTGAGCTAAAAACCTGAACTGTCAAAACGACTCTTAAGGTGTCGTCGCTGAGTTTACCAATGTACATCTGTACAGCCACAAAAGCTAGGACCCATTGCACTGTTTTTCTGGCTGCCCTCAGTCTCCTCTTGGATTCAATGTGGAAAAAAAAGTAAATACAATTGACCCTCGCCGCCCTCTGTTGTTGTTTAACTGGTTCTCGTTTTTAAAACTCGGCGGGGGAGTTGATGTTTGGTTCCATTGTGAAAATAAAATGATGAAAAAAATTCCTCAATGTGCACCTCAAACCAGAACGCAATGGCTCAATTTCCTGCAAACTAGGTTTGTATTGCTTACTGCTAATGGTATCTGTTCTATTATTTACTGTTACACTATGTCAAACTGACAGCCTGAAGAAGGTTATTAAACAATAAAGCAAAGCTGGTGGTGGCCTAATAAGATGTATGTCTTACAATGAACATCAATCAACAAGATTTTTTGGCAAGAAATTGTGCGCCTTCTAGACGATCGATAATATAGCTTCCAGCGTTTTACTGCAAATTGAGGACCCGATAACAACCCTGTTTGGGAAAAGCTGGTTAAAGGTATGGAGCCAAAACGGCTCACACAAGTAGCAAGAAGCTAATCCTTCAGGGTGATTATATAAACTCCAATCAAGCAAACCCTCCCTTTTATCGGCTTTGTTTATTTTGTGTGGCGGGACAAGGTGAATGGCGCTGTCATTGATTTGTTTTAACGCAGCGTGTGCAGCATCTGTCACATGGACGCGGCCTCTATTTGTGTCCGCCTCTTGACACAAAGTGGTTAAGGGATGTGTCACCTCCCTGCATTGTGCACTGGAATGACGGGATCCTGGACTGGGCTTTGTTTTGGAGGTCACACCCACACTCGTGTTTTTCTTGGATTTGTGCATCGCTTCCAAAGGGAAGTTGACATTTTTAACATTTGTGCAGCCACGAGACCCTAAGAGATCGGAGGTTGTATGTAACTCAGGGCTAAGATAACCACGGACCTCGGTCCAGATGGTCAGGTACAGCTGCCTCCTGTTGATGTGAGGGGGAGGATTACATAAGTAGATTTACACCGGCGAAAATGGGGACGTGTTTTATTAGCGTCACTGGTGGCAGGTCTATATATGGAGCATGAGCCCACAGAAACAGACGTGCAGAGATGAAAATAGACTTTAATAGCCCGGTTTGGGGAGCTTTATTCCATCCCACTCTCCTGCCACAAGGATAGTGACAGACGGAGCACACTCTGCAGAGAGCAGCTCCGTTCGCCCAATCGCTGCGCTCCCTTGGGCCCAGAGGGAAGGAGAGTGTGGGAAAAAGGAGGAGGGGTAGAACAATGGAAAGAAGGGCGAGTGACAAGAATGAGCTTGGAGCTGTGTTGTTTTGATAGGTCGTTTAGGAATTATATAACTAAATAGTTCAGCCGCTGCCCCACTTGGGTATATACTACTTAGCACTCAAGTCATTTACCTTCATGTGATCATTACTATGCATGACCATATTTCACAAATGCAACAACTTAACTATGATTGGACTCATTCAAAGCTGTTGGAAGGTCGGAAATATCCCACTGGTGCTAACTGTCTCTAAACCCAAAACGTTCTAGACAAATGTAAACTGAAAACGTGGCTGACGGCCACAATAAACTAACTTTATTAGCAGCAGTCAGCAGTCCTTGACAACCGAACAAAACCTTTTTGTCAGCCTTGGTCAATTTTTTAAAATATGTTTTAATAAATTGTACCAAATAAACGTAATTCTAACCCCAACAGTGCATTGGAACCACGTGTTTTTTGTACACCATGGTTTTCGGTTTTTGGCCAAAATGACTCAGTTTTTATACACTACAGTATCTTTGTTTTTAAATGGCAAAAAACCAACAAAGATTCGAACCCTGATCTACTGACTGTGAGGCTAACATGCTACCCACTCATCCACCGTGCATGTGGGTGGTTAGTCCTAAAGTCAGAGAGGCCAGACTGAGATGGTTCGGACATGTCCCGAGGAGAGATAGTGAATATATTGGTAGAAGGATGCTGAGTTTTGTATTGCCAGGCAGGAGGACTAAAGGAAGACCGAAGAAGAGGTTTATGGATGTAGTAAAAGAGGACATGAAGGTAGTTGGTGCGAGAGAAGATGATGCAGAAGACAGGTTTAGATGGAGGCAACTGATTTACTGTGGCGACACCTGAAAGGATAAACCGAAAGGAAAAGAAGAAGAAGAAGATGTGGGTATAGATATGTTTATACAACATACACTGAACAATTTGTGTTTGTATCCATTTCTCCTCGTTTTAAGCACTATATGAGGTGTTCAAGTGCACTGCGTATTTCTGAGATGTCTGTGTGCCCGTACATTTTAAAAAAGGGGATACGTTGTCCATAGGTATGAATGTGAGTGTGAATGGTTGTTTGTCTATATGTGCCCTGCCATTGGCCATTGGCCAGTGGCTGGCGACCAGTCTAGGGTGTACCCTGCCTCTGACCCGAAGTCAGCCGGGATAGGCTTCAGCATACCCCCGTAACCCTAATGAGGATAGAAAATGGATGCATGTTTCATGGATCATGATCAAAAGTTAACAAATCCTCACTTCACTCATATCAAAACTGCATACTAAATTCCATCGAAAGCTCAGAAAACCTTTACAGTTTTATCATAATGAAAGATAAATAAACTCTTCAGTCATATCAAAGCTACACCCTAAATTACATCCATTTGTTCACTACTTTTGAAGAAATGTTGCTTGTTTAAGATGCTATGGATACCGATTTTGGATGTGGATTTAAATCATGATCAGAAGCCAAACAGTGTTTTTGTTCCGGTTAACTTACAAGATGACGCACATCTTGTCGTGTTATTACCGCACCGCATGAGTCCAACTGTATTCTTAGTATAACAACGCGCCCTTAGTCCGTTACCACCCTTGGCTTACTAACAACCGGCAACCAAAACCAGAAGTCAGCTAAAACGTTAGAACAAAACACATTTTTATTGTTTTATATGCATAAAACAATTCTAAATGAATATAAGTGAGGAATAAAAATTATAAATGAACATTCAAGGGGATGTTTTACCTTCAGTGAAGATATGACTGTTCCCAAAGACACGATGTGCCAGCGAGATCAGCACCTTTCCCTACAACACTACCGTCCTATTTTGGCAGCCGTTAACTCTTGAATTCAGTAGTGTTTCCTTCTTTATCAAAATGCTTGCATTTGCAACTTTATTTGTCTTTATTTGTTTTGTTTGGGTTAAAGTATTGAGGTGAGAAACACTAATTAGTTGTGTTGCTCTTGTTGTCACATTGTCACAAGAATCATGTCGTAAGTAAGGTTAGAGTAACATTACATGTTACTGTGATCATTTGTATATATTTATATGCATTTCCAAATGTTTTATGCATGTAAAACTATAATGTGTAAAACCCTAAAAATGTGTTTTGTGTTAACGCCTGTAGCTTTTTGGGACAGATTAACTGGATTTACATGATTTCTTATGGGAAAAATGGATTCAGTTATCAACTGTTTCGGTTAGAGCCAGACCTTCTGGAACACTGTATCAGTTTTTTCCGACGTTTTGAGTTTCGCTACCAACACAAAAATCCTAGTGAAGAAATTTCCCAGCAAAGCCATACTGATCAGAAGTTTCAGACTTTTGCAGACAAAGACTGAACTATTTCAGAGAAGCACCAAAAATCTGGAAATTTAGTATGGTCAGAAGTGTCTTCTTAAAACTCACAAAAATTGAGAAAATTGAAATCTGTTTTCTCTTTTGAGTGTTTAAATGAATCAAAATGTACCAATTGCGGACTTAAAATGCTGTTTCAGGATTCAAATCATGATCAAATGATTAGCAAGAACTTGATGGATTTTTGAGTTAAGGTAGTAACGCATACAAACATCACCTATGATGTCAGAGGTAAGGTTTTTGCCATTTTGTAGGAACATACTCTGATTTGTGCAAATGAAAAGACAATAAGCGGTATGGAAAATGGATGGATGGATAAAAGAAGCTTAATAATGCTATGATTGGTGTCACCATATTAGTGCTACCTTACAGTGTTTTTGTGATCTGTGGTTATATAGGCCAATCTAATTTTAAATAGCAGGTAAATTAAAAGGCGTAAGTCTCTGGAGGATACTCTCAACTGCACATTTACTTGTAATAGCTTTCTCGTCCAGAGGTGTCCTTCATTTGAAGCCCAGTCACAGCCCATGTTGCTGCTGCTGCTGCAGATGTGCTGGGGGGGGGGTGGCAAGTAAGGATGGATGAAGGGAGGGAGGTGGGTGGTAGAAACCCAATCCCCTCATATTGGGTGCACACTACCCCCTGAGAGTAACCAAGAAAGAGGAGGCCCAGCTGTCCTTAACAATGGACCAGTGGCTGGTGAGAGGACCAGCCACTATTCAAAAGGTAAGGGGTGGAGGGCTCATTCTGGCTCCTCAAGGGCTGCTTCCAGGGAGACTAGCCAGGACATGCTTACATTCAACACAGACATGTCTATCTGTGCTGAGGACAAGCTGATGTGCATGCCAGTATGCATGTCTTTCAGGGCCTTCAAAGCACATATTCTTTTCCCATCGCTAATGCTAAGCTTCTGTTGCTAGAGCATGCATGCATATTCAGTGTACACACAAGTTTAGTATCAGTGTTTGTGTTTGGTGGGAGACAACTTGTTGCATGCACCCTAACCAACAATGCCAATAATACAGGGAGCATCATGTATTGTACCAATACAGTAAGTGTCAAATATCAATACTATAATAATATTTTACTGTATATTGTGAACACTGCGACCAGGGATGCTTTATAACGTTTTGCCCGGATCTACCTCATTAGATAACTTTACTTTACCTCTGTGACATGCAATGATGTTTTTATAGAATTAATACATTTTAAAAATACTGACGTGTGTATTGTGAAAACAAATCTTAGCTTATCATATTACATGGAAATAGTGTATACAGTAAGTGCATTTTCACGGTCACATAAAGATGTTTCTCATCTTTAGCTACATAGATATCATGTGGTTTTCTTCCAAAATTTCATTAGATGGTGACGTGATTGATAGATGGCAATATCTTATTTCGGACTGGTGCAAGAAAACTGTTTCTATATAAAAAGTTTGTACAGCAATAGCCAATAAACGCCAGTAATTGAGGCGCACATAGAAATGGTTATTTGTGGCACTAAGCCCAGATTTTGCTGCTGCATGGAGGCAACACCGTACGCTACGCTGGCTCACATCCTCCCGCTCCACACCCTCCTGTTAGATTGACATTGACGTACCCCTCCAATTTTGGATCAACATTTGCCCTGCCAGTGTCACTTCAACTGCGATTTTTTGGTCACCATGAATAAGCTAACAAGTTAAATGCATATAAGAACAAGGTTGAAGCACTAAATGTGCCTCACACTTATATATTTCAAATAAAAAAAATAGGTATTCACCACTAATGAAAGATGATACTGTAGATGGATTTTGTATAATACAGGGGTAGGGAACCTATGGTTTGGGAGCCAGATGTGGCTTTTTGATGACCACATATGGCTCTCAGACGTTTCTAAACACCATAACATTTATTTATTTTAATTTAGTTTTTTCTTAAAATATATGTAACATATCTTAATTTACAACAGGGGTGTTCGAAGTGCAGTCCAGTCCAATCAGCACAATCTAAAAATATAATTTAACAAAAAACTGTAAGTAAATAGCAAAAATTAAAATGAGCAGTAATTTTATAAAAATAAAGTCAAAATATTATATAATCTATATAATAATATATAATATAACAAAAAAAAAAAGTTGTCATTTTTGGAAAATTAGGTTGTGGAAAGAGTTCTAATATAAGGGGATTAAAGTAAAAATTTTACAGAAATAAAGTCATAACTACAAGAAAAGTTTAAAAAAATTAAATTCAATTCATATATATTTTTTAAAACAGCAAAACTTGAAAAACAGTGCTGTAATTTTAAGAGAAAAAAGTCACAGGTTTACAAAAATAAACTTGTAATATTATGAGTAAAAACAAAATCATTTTAATAGTAGAGTTAATTTTTATTTTTTAAATCTCGCAACATTAAGAAACAAACAAAACAATATCAAGTTGTAATTTTTGGAGTATTAGTTTAGGGAAAATTGTTATGGGAATAAAGTGAAACTATTGTGGGAATAAAGTCATAATACTACAATTAAACGTATAATTTGTGTTTTATAATGTATAATATTTTGTGTTATGTTTTTTTTTCTGACATTGTAAAGTAAAACATGACAGGAATCACAGAGTTGAAAACATAAAACCTTCTTTGCACTTTAACCCATCCAATTCAGAGACTTATTATCTGGCACACTTGACTTTTGTACGAAAATACATTTGAAAATATGTCGTTCATGGCTCTCGTAGCCCAAAAGTTTCCCGAGCCCTGATCTAACATAACATTCATTCATTCATTTTCTGTACCGCTTATCCTCATTAGGGTCACGGGGATGCTGGAGCCTATCCCAGCTGGCTTTGGGCGAGAGGCGGGGTACACCCTGGACTGGTCGCCAGTCAATCGCAGGGCACATATAGACAAACAAACAGTCACACTCACATTCATACCTATGGACAATTTTAGAATCGCCAATTAACCTAACATGCATGTTTTTGGAATGTGGGAGGAAACCGGAGTACCCGGAGAAAACCCACACACGCACGGGGAGAACACGCAAACTCCACACAGAGATGCCCAACGGAGATTTGAACCCTGGTCTTCTAGATCTCCTGACTGTGTGGCCAATGTGCTAACCACTCAGCCACCATGCGGCCCCTAACATAACATCAACACTAATATCACACAAACACTGACTACTTTATTGCATTGTGGCAGGCTTATTTTTATAGCACTATTAAATAATTACCATTAGGTGTTTGGGTCATTAGGACCTGCTGGGAAAGAAGCAGCTATAAATAAAATGCTTTTGATGTAAGTCGACTTCTCTAAGTCATTTGAGCTGGGGCTGAGTGTTGTCTTAGGTCTTTTTGTCCGAGGCTTAGCCATTGTTTTGTTAAAGTACAGCGTTCAAAGCGCAGCGAGGTGAACAAAAGAAACCACTAAAGCTAACTACTCAAAGCAAATCCTCCAAATACTATAGTTGAGAGGGAACAGCTCAAATGGTTGCAACGTTCGCTAACAGGGCTCACTTTTGAGTGTTGTTGTTTATTCCTTGGCTTTCGGTAGCTGCTAATGGCTGGTTAGCTGTTAACGGTTAGCAAAAGCTAACACTGCTGACAAGCGAGCTACAATAACCTTTAGCTGCTAACACTACTGGAATTATTTTAATTACCTTCGTGATTTGTCCTTTGGATATCATGTGTACAGCAAAATAACAAAAGCTGCCTCATTAGCTAACCAAAAACAAAACCTAGCTTGCCGCTATCCTGCTGTCGTGACGCAAACGCCGGTAATGTCACTTATCTCGGGAAAGTAGCTGCCAACATGACATAGCATTCCACATGGGCACGTTCTTGTTTTTCTTGCCGTTTCAGTGTAGCATGGTTATTAAATCGCACCATTCTGTGAATTGAATGTAACCAGTTTTGAATTGATAGCTACAACATCAATTATTAACAAAAGAAGAATTTTTATCCTTGTTAAAGTTTAAATCAGATGTAAACCTTAGCTGTCTTTAAGACCAAAAGCTATGACATAAGTTACTTTCACAGTACTTAAAGTCCGACGTAACACGCGCAGTAGTTTGTTGTCAGCTAATGAAAGTTTTGTTACTAACCTTCGCTATGATTGAATAAATAGTCTGTCTTAACAACATAACGACTGCCAATTTTCAATTGTCTCTCTGACTGCTTTTGTGTCCACGTACTAAGGACATGTACCAATTTTTACGCAGTTTAAATCAAAATTGTGAAAAATATTGCAATTTTTTCCTCAGTCCGTTTTGTTAAACCGCTATTTGTTGCATATGCTTCGAACAATATCCTCTAACAGGACCTTGTATAAAATACAGTACAAAAAGGAGAACAAAATACAGATTTTTTAAAATCCTTGTTAAAGAGCAAATCAGATGTAAACTTTAGCTGTCTTTCAACATAAGGTAACACCCAAATGTTAGCCTCTTTACAACCCCAGTCACAACCAAAAGCTATGGCATAAGTTACTTTCACACTACTTAAAGTCCGACTTAACACGCGCACTACCGGTAGTTTGTTGTCAGCTAATGATATCGAAGTTTTGCTACTAACCTTCGCTATTATTGAATATATAGTCTGTCGTAACGACGTCGTAACTGCCAATTGTTGATTGTCCGACTGCTTTTATGTGTGTCCACGTATTATGGACATGTACAAGAGCTTTCTTTCAAAATAAGATTGTTCAAAAACTATGATTTAAGCCGGTAATGATCATTTTGAATGTGGGTATTCAGTTTATAATACTATTACAAACACCGTGACAGTTGGCGTCCCTTCAACATACACTACTATTCGCTTGTTTTGAAAGTTGTCCCATGCTAAGGGTTTATTTTTTTGGCATCACCTCAAAAATATAATGCTCAGAACATCACAAGCAATTACTTCGCCCCAGGAGGTACTTCAACCATGTTGTGGCAAACACTGTTGTTTATTTGCAAATACTTGTTGATTGGCGTCTGCTCTTCCATATTCATAAATAGTCCCCCCCCCCCCCCCCCCCCCCCCCCCC
>QODF01000041.1:976278-1014980 GCA_024372805.1 Oostethus manadensis
AAAAAAAAAAGATGCCCGGGAGATATGATTTAGTGCTTTCGCTGCGTCTGCTCCTCTAATTACACGCTCTTGCCTTTTTCCCAGTCAGAGAACACCCCTCCCACCTCCACGAACAAAAAACTCACCTTACCTATCCTTCTCCCTGGCAGGCGAACCATAAAGTGAAGAATTGGAGTCCTGCTGAGTCGTTAATCATTCATACAGATTTGATTTGTCTGGGCAGCTTTTTAGCATTCACTGTTTAGGAAGATGCAGGTGTCTTTGCTCAAACAATATTGTCTCGTTGCTAAGAGTCCTTCGTGGCGTTTCATCACTATTTGCAACAGAAAAGCGAGATGATCTAGTTTAATCACACCCCCGCTGGCTTTTATCATAATTTCGCATCTCTGTTCCATCTTCTTGGGTCAAGTGCTTCTCTTGTGTTTTTTTTTTTTCAAATTTGACTTAATCACACCCGAGGATTGTCCCTACTGATGTGCAATAATAACACTAACTGTTTTAATGACTTTGTACACTTTGGGATTGCTGCTGCATGGCTTTCTGCTGCACGAATCTTGGCTGGAAAGAACATTTTGGTATGCACCGTCAAATAGATGCATTGATGCATTGTTTTTTGTCATTAATTTGTTCCAAAATTCTGATGAAAACAGAAATCATGAAAACCAAGCAATTTTCCCATATCCAAGGGGTTGGCACACCCATATATTTGCGCCGCAAGGCATGCTTGGTAGGTTGCAGTGCTCTTTCTCCCAACATATATCTGTGTTTGTTGTATTTTTGCTTTATTGCAAAATATGTTGATATCCAATGTTTATGTTTATTGTTCATATTGTTGTTTCCACTGGACTATCTGGCATGCCTTGCGGGCATTGGAAAACAACTGCTTTGCGTAAGTTTCATGTTCTGTTTAGAGCTTCGTTGTTGTTTATCACCCAAGCAGTAGATGAGTTACGTGATACATTAACTTTCTGTGTTCTGCACTGTTTTTTCCGTTGCACCTTGAGCAAGCATGTTGTTTTGTTTGATGACCACCATATGTAGACGGCCCCTTCGCCAAATTTTTTAACACAATGTGGTCTGCGAGTCAAAAAGTTTGCCCATCCCTGCCATAGGCAGTAATTTCAAATCCAATAATACATTCCAGACTGAAAAAAACAAATAATTTTAGAGATTTTGCCAAATGAATTAGCCTTACAGGATACAATCGAAGTCTGAAGACTAAGTACTTGCAATATTTGGTGTTGGCTGTGTAATCCAAGATGGCTGAATAAACAAGCAATGCTGGGAGTAATTGTCCATCCACATCTGTATAATTACAACAAGATTCAGTGTTGTTTCGTACAAGATTTTTTGAAAACCAAGACATTGTACAAGAACAGAGGCAAACTTCCTCGAAAACCAAATCACACAAAAACTGGGGCGTTGAAAAACCTGTGTGTTGACTTTTGGAACAATTTTGCCATAAGAATAGAGGTGTAACAAAACAAGTGTTTTTAAATCTGATTTTTTTGGTGGTGGGCAATGCCCAATGATGGGCAAAGAATCTTGGCAAAGACGGTAGAAATGCATTCTCCACAAAACATCCAAACACAAGAATGGTAGTCAGTAATTTGTAACCATATTGTAATACAGTTATTGACCCCTACAGGACTGGAGTGGCATCATAACTTGCAAATCTGTACACTTACAATAACATTGTTTGTTTTTTTTGTTTGTTTTTGTTTGATCACGATCTGGTGTTATGTTTCCTGCTCCACTGAGTTCTCTGAAATCCTTCTACTGTTTCTGCTGTGGTAATTTGTACCGATCCATAGCTAGAATGTAGAACACACACATCCGCACAGAGGACATTGGACAATCTTCCATTGAACTCCTGCAGTGCAATGACCATGTAGTTCCTGTTGCTGGCAATAACAGGAAGTGCTTAACAAGGTAGCCGACAGGCACGTCCAATAGGGAAAAATCTACACAACAACAACAACTGTTGCAAGGTTAATGATACAAAACAAGAATATATGTCCATTTTGATGTAAAATTGAGATTGCAGTGCACCGAAAGCAGAACAGAGCTTTTGGTGAATTGTTTTAAATAATGCATGCATGTGTACAAACTGCAAGGGGCCGACTTATATATTTCCAAAAGCGGTGACCTTTAGCTTGTGCGCATACAAATGAAGCGAGCGCTTGGACATAGCCAGTCACGTTTATGTGAACGTTAATCAAGCTTTGCTGGAAAAGTGGCCACAGTATCGCACTGCTTTGGGTATACTGGAGGGAAAACAAGCGCACTTCACTTTGCGCAACGTTTTGCACCTCTGCGGACCAAAAACACAATGTTTTGAAAAATATACATGTGTGTTATTTTAAAAGTCAGGGTTGCACTCTGACTAATCAATGGAAAGAACGAGCAGAGATTGTTTTTGTCTCTCGCTGGCTTTAGCCACAATAAACAATCATGCAACATAGCCAAAGGTCATGTTGTGTTAGTGATTTTTTCTTTTGTGTGTGTGCTTTCTTTTCTTTCTGCTGTTGTCTATTTCATCCCAACGTATGAATAAGATATTGCCAGGAAAAAGATGGAGAGGCCCAAGCCAAGGGGGAGTATTTAAATCAAATTATGACTGTGGGATTGTTGGTAATGCCTTCTCAAGACAATATAAGCTGTCATCCATGAATTTACATGTCAGATCCAATCATTTTCAATCATGCAATTCCAATTATTCACGCGCCCGTAATGCCAAGCCTTCCCAATCCCACGTCTAATCTTAAACGGTGCCACAGCCAGAATATTATCTGCCGTGCTTTGCAAACATGCGCTGCTGTGAGAGAGGTTTTGCTACGTTTCTCCCTTTTCCCTCAGCCTGTAATTAATGTTCTTCAGGGGGGGATGTGTAAATATAGTTGCTCAGTCTTTTAGCCAATTACGCAGAACAAAGACGGCGGATGTCAGCAGAATCCTCAGTGCTCAGGGAGCTCCCAGCACCAGCAGGCCTGACCTTCAGGCTTTTGCTTCTCTGCCGCTCCTTATCACCACGCGTTACTTTCTTATTGTCGTCACTGCTCTTGCAAGGACGGATTCAGTCTTTGAATCAAACGTGTGCGGGAAGCAAACTTTGATTTTTTTTAATACTAAATTTTTACAGCTTAATTATCCCGACATACTAGAAATAGCACTAAGTGGAGCACAGACCTCAGCCAAGGTTGAACAATGCTAATTTGCCACCACCTTCAGAGATACCCGCCTCTTGCAGATGCCAGGATTTTGTTGCAAAGATTCACACGTTAGGTGACAAAGGTTTATAAATGTTACCATTTGCAGTGGTGACGTTAAAAAATCCCCAGTTCTTCACCATGTTCTAATCATCCAATGCACAGATATTTTTTATTGTTGGTAGAAGATGTTTCACCTTTAATCCAAAAAGCTTCTTCAGTTGTGTTTTCTTAAGTTTGGCGTCTCCTTATTTATCTCTCTGGTGGGTGTGTCCCCTGGGGTTGGTCACATCAGGGTTGTTGTTGTTGCCAGGTGTGGCTGCTGAAAGACCCATCCTGCAAAATAATAAGTCGTTCTTCTGCCTGGTGGCAAAACAGCTCGTTAGTGTCAACTCCTCCCATGGAATGAGACAATCTTTGTGGGAGAGACATTGTTGTGTCAGGACATTGTTGTAAGCAAATGATAGGAGATCTCCAATTAGGGTTATATGCTGCAGTTTCTGATATCAACCATCCGTGAGTGAGATCGGCTGATGCTGATCACATAGATTATCTGTACATTTTTAAATGTATTTATGATGAGTGCTCTTGGCCAGGCCGCCGTTTGATAATTCGTTTGCGCCAATTATTTAAAATTTGTAATTATTTAAAAAAATAAGGCGGCTAGTTTTTGTTGGGGTTTTTGCCTTTATTTTTTGGAAATTATTTTTGTACCAATTTATTTTGTTGCATGTTTTAGTCATATGAATGGGAAAAAACTTGTTAAATCATGTATTTTTTTAGCATATATATATATATATATATACACACACAGTATAACGGGAGTGCAGAATTATTAGGCAGGTTGTATTTTTGACGATTAATTTTATTATTTAACAACAACCATGTTCTCAATGAACCCAAAAAAAGTCATTAATATCAAAGCTGAATATTTTTGGAAGTACTTTTTAGTTTGTTTTCAGTTTTAGCTATTTTAGGAGGACATCCGTGTGTGCAGGTGACTATTACTGTGCATAATTATTAGGCAACTGATGTTGCAGCTCTGAAATATGGCCAAACTGGTGGCAAGTGGCATCTTGGCAGCTTCACGCTTGTTTTTTCTCAGTTCATGGGCAGTTATTTTGCACCTTGGTTTTTCCACACGCTTCTTGCGACCCTGTTGACTATTTTGAATGAAAGGCTTGATTGTACGATGATCACGCTTCAGAAGCTTGGCAATTTTGTTGCATCCCTCTGCAAGATATCTCACTATTTTTGACTTTTCAGAGCCTGTCAAGTCCTATTTTGGACCCATTTTGCCAAAGGAAAGGAAGTTGCCTAATAATTATGCACACCTGATATAGGGTGTTGATGTAATTAGACCACACCCCTTCTCATTACAGAGATGCACATCACCTAATATGCTTAATTGGTAGTAGGCTTTCGAGCCTATACAGCTTGGAGTAAGACAACATGCATGAAGAGGATGATGTGGTCAAAAAATACTCACTTGCCTAATAATTCTGTACTCATATATATATATATATATATATATATATATACACAGTAAATATGTATATGTATATATATACTGGCTTGTGTCCCACATTCGGGCAAGGTGCGGTCACCCCTCTTGCTTTTGTTCATAAGGGTCTTCTGAATCACTCTTAGTCTGGTGCGTCATCTAGATCCTGTTTGCGTTGGGAGACCTTACCATGGGCATAAATCCCCCAACCACATAGCTCCTAGGACCACTCAGGCACTCAAACCCCTCCACCACAATAAGGTGGTGATTCACAGAGGAATGGATTGATGTTGGGGGACCGTCTTGGCTGACACGTCTCTTCAACATCGCATGGAAGTCGGGAAAAGTACCTCTGGACTGGCAGACCGGGGTGGTGGTCCCCATTTTTAAAAGGGGTGACCGGAGGGTGTGTTCTAACTATAGGGGGAAGTCTATTCCAGGGTGCTGAAGAGATGGGTACAACCGTTAGTTGAACCCTGGTTACAGGAGGTGCCATGTGGTTTCCGTCCCAGTCGTGGATCACTGGACAACTCTACACCCTTGCAGGGGTACTGGAGGGTATGTGGGAGTTTCTCCAAACGGTCTACATGTGCTGTGCTTTGTGGACTTGGAAAAGGCATTCGATCGTGTCCCTTGTGGTGTCCGTTGGGGGTTCTCCGGGAGTACAGGATTGGTGGTGCGCTACTACGTTCCATTAGGTCCTTCAACAGTTGGAGCAAGAGCCTGGTGCGCATTGCCAGCAGATAGTCAAGGCCAACGTTCAACGTTTCCGGTGAACGTTGGCCTCCGCCAAGGCTGCCCTTTGTTACAGATTCTGTTCATAATCTTCATGGACAGAATTTCTAGGCGCAGTCAAGGCGTTGAGGGAGTCCAGCTTAGTGGCCTTAGGATTCATTCTCTGCTATTTGAAGACGATGTGGTCCTGATGCCCTCATCAGGCTGTCACCTTCAGTGTTTACTGGAGCAGAGTGTGAAGGTTCTGGGATGAGCACCTCAAAATCCGAGGCCATGGTTCTAAGTCAAAAACGGGTTGACTGTACCTTCTGGGTTGGGAGTGAGGTCTTGCCCCAGGTGGAGGAATTCAAGTATTTCGGGGTCTTGTTCATGAGTGAGAGATGGTTGGAGCATGAGGTTGACAGATGCCTCTGCAGTAATGAGGTCGCTGTACCAGACTGTCATGTAGAAGAGAGAGCTGAGTCGGAAGGCAAAGCTCTCTATTTACCAATTATTCTATTCTATTCTATTCTATTCATGACCCTCACCTATGGTCATGAGCTAAGGGTTATGACTGAGAATAACCAGATTGCGGAAAGTGTGGGAATGAGTTTCCTCCGTAGGGTGGCTGGACTCACTCTAAGAGATCGGGTTAGGAGCTCATCTATCCAGGAGGAGCTCAGAGTAGAGCCGCTGCTCCTTCACATCAAGAGGAGCCGGTTGAGGTGGCTCGGACATCTAGTCCAGATGCCTCCCGGGCGCCTCCCTCGTGAGGTTTTTCGGTTATGCCCAGCCGGGAGAAGACCTAGGACACGCTGGAGGGACTATGTCTTACAGCTGGCCTGGGAACGCCTTGGTTTCCTCCTGGTGGAACTGGAAGAGGTGGCTGGAGACCGGGAAGTGTCTTCCCTACTGAAACTTCTGCCCCCGCGACCCAGGCCCCAATAAGCGGAGAAAAATGGAAATGGAAATAATTTTGTGACCCATTTTGGAACAGGTTCTTCATCATCATATTTTATTGAAAAGCTACACGTCTTGAGCTTGTATGTGCAAATTGCGTTTTATTTTCAGTTGGTCTACCTCGTGCCACATCTTGCTTTATAAACTTACTATGATCTTGAAAGTCGATCTTTCTAGAAAGACTGGCGGTGCAAAGTGGACAGAGGTGAGTGACTCTTCTTTTGCACATCCCCTGGAGCCAACACAATAGCATATTTGCTGTGTGATGCAACCAGACTTCAGCTCATCCACCGGAGGAGCAAAAGTAGCTGTCTAGGCTGGGCCACATTCACAAAGGATGATCAGCAGGCTCTTAAACCAGTATGCCATTTTACCTCTATTGACATTTGGACCAGTTTTAGTAATTGTATGTGTATATAGACTCAGTAGTCACAACATGAGCTACATTTGCACAATTTACTGTTATGGAATGCAAGTGCCGCGCATCAAGCACAGTGATGTACGAATGTTTATTTTTGTGGTTTGCATCATAGGCTTTTCTGATATTAGTATGCCTTATTGAGCTACCTGAGATAATAGACCAGTTACTTAACGCTGATAGTGCCTTTCAAAGGAACAAATGAATGTGCTAATTGTGACCAAGCTGTTAATGTCCCCTTTCATCCGCATCCAAACCCTGGCAAAATGTGCTCTTTTGGCCTCCCTAAGCAACCCTGCCTTTAGTCAACTGGCAGGGTTGACTAAAGGTAAACAAAGATACTGCATTCTCACACTTCAGCGTCAATTTTGCAAAGATTTGATGGCGCTGCATGACGACATTTGGAGGAAAGACACGACGTACAACCATGATTTTTTTGCATTTATGTTAACATTGCCATTAGCGATGATTTTCTTTTGACATAATGCTGCTAGATATTCCAAATAAATGGTGATAAAGAAATAACCTCTAGCAAAAGTGAAGGCAACATTGTGGAAAGTGTGAATCGTTAGGAAGGTTTGTTTGTTTTGATGAAGCAAAAGCCACGTCATCGCTGTAGAATCACTAGAGTGAGTCAGTAATCCATCCATCCATTTTCTATGCCGCCTATCCTCATTAGGGTTGTGGGTATGCTGGAGCCTATCCCAGCTGACTTTGAGCGAGAGGCGGGGTACACCCTGGACTGGTCGCCCAGCCAATCGCAGTGATTCAGTAATAGAAAATGCTTTTTCACCAACAAAGGGTGCCATTTTCAATGACAGATTTTTCACAGAAAATATGAAATTACACTAAATGTGGGAATATTTAGAAAAGTCTGCCTTGGCAGCACACTAGTCCTGAGTGAGGTGAACGTTTTGAAGTTGGATTTGTTTGAATTGGTTAAGAAATGGAGGAGGACAAAAAATTAGGCGGAACAAGAAGTTAAAGATGGCCACACACAATATTATATGTGTGAAAAGTCCTGGAAACACATAATGGTCAATTTTTGCCCTACACACAGCCCATTTTCAATATTAAAAATTATTGTACAAAATAGAACAAATGTACTGTTGGAATGTTAACATACATTGAAAATGTTTTCTTCCACTATGCTCAAAAATCAATGGGGTTCTCTCGTGGCCCTTACTTTTCATACTCCATTTCTCTCCAAAACATTTGGTGGAAATCAGTAAAGTAGGTTTTTTAAAACTAACTTTAAATTTTGATTTGAAAGTTAATGTAAAAAACTAATAATCAATATATTACTTCCTGTCACAATGTATACAAACAACGTCTTCAACCCACAGCTAAAAAATGTAGTAATTAAGTAATAATGTCCTCTCACAATAGTAACAAAACTGTTTAGGTTACCTTTATTCTGCACTCTCCTGAGTGCCATTCCAGTGTTTCTTATCTGCAACATCTCGTTGCAGCCCATTTGCATTATTTACATGCCGTAATTAATTTAATTTGCATGCATAAGGAACAGCCAGCCTACCTCTACCTCTAACTTCAACAACTAAACCACGGGGGTTTTGTTTACTACATAGAATTAGTGTCAGTTGTCTTGATTGTTATCCACAAAACGCTCAAATTCAGGAGATGTAAGCAACACTGTTGAAAGTCCTTGGCTCATAAAGATCAAATGAAAAATATTGTATTGTAAAAGGACACAAGCAGCCTAATTTTTGCATTGATCGCCCAGTCAAATTATGCGTGACAGAAGGTGATGGTAGCACAACGACGGCTCAGTGAGCACTTGAGGATCCAAAAAAAGGACTGTGACCTGTGGTGTAGAATCTGACGAGGCAGCCCGGAGGTGTGGCTAAGTGCCTGCAGGATGTCTTGGAAAAATAGGTCACACGTGTGGGAGGACAGTTCCTTGTCTACACTCACCAAGAATATGGACGCTGAGCACGTCCTGATGGCGTTCTTTAGGAAAGCGGGCAGGGATTTGTTATCAATTAGACTATACACCCTGCCTGAGGGAAAGAGGCGAAGGAGGGTATGTGCAAACAAAGTGGACATTCATCGGTGTTGCCACTCATAGCTGATGTGATTAAGTTACCCACCGTGTGGCCACAGCATGGGGGGGGGGGCGAGCGTTACCCTGCTCGCTAAGGCAAACATAGGCACTGGTGGCGGGGGCTCAAAGGTCACGAGGTGGCTGCAGTAATTCCCAAAGAAGTTGCATTTACACTCGGGGTAAACTGTCATTTAAGTGTCATGACCACATACACGTTAATGCACGACAGCGGCCGCCTACCGGGGCTGCGCAGACACTCTCTTACTAGGTCACATCAAGCATTCTGCAAGCCGGTGAGAAATGTTTCTCAGGCTGTTGAAGCCCATACATATATGCATGTACTGTATTCGACAAACATCACATTTCACCAAAGATTTAATTACGGGACAACAATATAGATACTGTATAAGACTTCGATATACTTTAGAGTAGTCAGTGTCCAGTATGTATAGCAGTATAAATTTACTATCCACTGCAAATTAGCCAACATACAGCCATTATGGTCTAAATAGCTGGCAACACACGTGAGTAGCAGGATGACTGTCTTGTCTACAATCAAGCATGGTGGTGGGCGCGTCGTTCATACAAGCGTAAAAAGAAATGAACCACTGGAAAACAGTTAATATGAGTGACAAAGGTCGATGGAAGCTCTGTCACGTGCCACTTTTTGACATACAAGTTCACCACTGTAAAAATAGCGTGACAATGCATATGGTGAATGTGAGTCTGCTTACTTTGCGTAAGTTACCATGTTTGGTGTAGCGTGTAGTGTAGTGTAAAAAGAGAGTCATTTTCCTGTGAGTTACATTGCATGTTAGGCCTTCTTTCGTCATGGACGCCAGCAGTTCAAATCCAGAGTTTTGTGTAATTTAAGAAGCATACTTTTGCTGGAAATTAGTGGTGGCTACTGGTCAAGCTAATTTTTTCCTGCCTACATCATAAATGTGTTTACTTATTTATATGTAAATTCTACCCTCTGTTCCTGGTCGTTTTTAACAAAGATAAAGATGCTGGAGATCGGTAAAGTCCCCCAATCATTTTAAAACAATGCAAAGAAAAACTTGGAAAATGCTCGGGAGGAGGTTTATACTTCAACATTGCTGATTCGCTCATTTTACTGTCAATCTTAAAGGGATTCTGGGTAAGACAGATCTTCCAATCATCACGCAGAAGCCAAGCATCCAGGCCAGCCCAATAGACTCCCAGAGATGCTGAGTGTCTGGAAGGTTGAACAAAGCCCAGCATTTATCCAATAAACAATGATCCAGCGAAAACATTAAAAACGGCTGTTTAGTGGTTGACTATGGCCTATAATTAGTAAAAAAAATATTGAAAGACACGTTAAATGTAGCATTGTGGACACTAGGCAGTCACAGGCGTCCTCCCATTATGTGTGGAAACACTTTAAGTTTAGAATACGTAAACTGGAGAGGGTAGCTAGTTAGCTCGGTAGCGTGCTATATTTAATGTGGTGGCCGTCTCTTATGTCCCTGCAGTGAACCTGTAGCCAGTGCCATGTGATTTTGATTATGTTCTGTTCTAAATATTTTTGTGTGGCTGTAAATAACCATCCCAGCAATCAATGTAAACAAAGAATAATAGAAACATAAAGTGACTATAGGGTTGTTATTTCATGTCTGCAGGGCTCTAGTAATGATAAAACCCGTATGACTAAGACTAAGACATGTCCTTGACGTCATTTGTGGCAGTGTCACTCTTGTGCAACTTTGGAAGGAGATTTTTTGTTTTTTGTGTTCCAAAAACACAGTTGTGTGCACGTACAAAACTCCACTGTTCCCCATTAATTCTCTAAAAAAACAGGTAAATTTGGTGCTACCTGGTTTGCCAGAGAATAAGAAGATGTAGCAGGAAGGATCAGTGTTGCCACTCAGCGCCTGTGTCGCTATATTATTTTAATCTTTTTAAAAACCGACTTGCGACAAATGGAATGCAGCGACTTTTGTCAACTCAGTGAGCAGCAGGTGCTGCTGTCGGCCCCTCCTCTAAATGAAAAGCATTGACAGGCGCCTCCGTCCTGTTCGTGACATTAAAAAAAAAAACAAGAAGAAGAAGTGGCTAAAGATAGTTCTTAATTGTCAACATGCTTTTTTTGTTTTTTTGCTCACTTTTGACATCTAACTCCAGAACATGTCTGCCGTCGCATTCAAAAATCCTTGTGCATACTGTATGTTCATGTGCCACACCACTCTGATGTAACCGTCATGACTAGCATTCCACGTGGGGCTTAGTACATTACAGCAAAGCGAAGTTAGAATTGCATCATTAGAAGTTAATTGCTGTCCGCATGGAATTCCTCTGAACTTTTTCATCAGCGTGCTAAACGGGGGTGGATGCCGACCTTCTCCTTCCCCACCAGTGGTAACTTTGGAAAGGAACTAATCACCCAGATCACTCCCAATTTATCATCACATGAGTGAGATGAATGCCGGGTTTATCAAAAGGTTACTTGGGAGAAAAAACCTGAATGTAAGCTAGTAGTGGAATATGTCTTCAGGGGCTTTTTTGTTGTTTGTTTTCGGAGGAGCCAAACCCAAAACCAAATAGTCTGCTGCTGCTGCTGCTTCCTTGTCAGTTGTCTCGAGAGTAAACAGGATGCGTGCAACGTATTAGAAGACAAGGGGGAGGGACAAGCCTCCAGGGAGAAAGAAAGAAGGAGAAGTTGAGTGGATGGCACTTTTTTGACAGACAATACACAATATCACGATGATGCGGCCACACATCATTTCCTGACATCTGCTGAGGTGTGTTTGTATTTCAGGGAGCACTGACTCATGAAGCTCACTTCAAGACAGACAATGACTATAACTGAGAGTAGGAACTGAAGGTGGAGTCTAGCCTTCTATTCTTGAACGCCTCTTAGGACATTTCAGCAAACAACTCAGGCCCTTTGGAGTGTTCTCATAGACGAGTGCTTTGCAAAACTGTATGGAGTATATAGTTCAAGTTTCCTTATGTAATGCGACATCAATAGCACAATCCAGTTTTGTTTTCTACAGAGGACTTCATGGAAATAGAAACATTAAACCTGGCAATAAATTATCAATGATCCATTTCACACCAGAAGCATGTATGCCAGTTTCATGGTATCTGTATACATTTCAATGCATGTCCGACATGAAGTTCTCCTCTAACTCCGTGTGGAAGTTTTGGCTTGTTACTTTGTCCTTGCAGCTGTGGTCATCTGTTGTGGTCCCTGCAGTGATCCCGTAGCCTCTGCGTTACAGTTGAGCAGTGTGCTGTAAAAAAAAAAAAAATAGTAGTGTAAAGGTCACTATAGGGGTGTTATTTTAAGGTTTACAGGGCTCTAATAACGGTACCAATTCTATTCAAAAAGTCATACACAGGTTTTTTTATGCTCTAAGTAAGAAAATATTCTATTAATTAATATTGAATCCTACTCCGTGGAAATTCACTTATCGCGCCGTAGGTTATTGCATAGTTTATATCCATCATTTATTTATACATTGTAGAAGGTTTCTGTATTTATTCATTTATTTATCTACTATTTATTTATTTTAGTACTGCCACCCCTCCTTTATTGGAGTATACTGGTTCCACACCCAACCGTAATAATTGAATTTTCACAAAGTAGGATTTAGAAATGGAATATTTTCATATATAAATAGCATAGAAAAATGGTTTACTAAATAGGGCTTTATAGACGGATTATTTCAGCTCTCTACTGTATACATGAAATAACAGCTCTATAGTAACTTTTACACTAGTACTATAGTAGACATAATAATAGAAAAACAATTTTAAAAATATTCAAATATAGACTCACACATGTTAGCATTGGGCAAGTTCCCTGCTTTTTTTTTTACTTCCGGGATTGCGATGGCAAATGTAACATTACTGACACCTAGTGACCAGTGTAGAGTACTGCATAATCATGAATGTGTTATACTGTAGTTGCATTTTAGTTCATTTAGTCATTTAACTTAGGCCCATAAATTTAGTGCAAAAATACGCATTTACTGTAATAAACTAACCCTAACACTAATATTAGGCCATAGTCAAAGCAGCGATAATTTATTAATTGTTATATTTCTAAAAACCATGATAGAGCGAAGCTGCAAAATTTGAAGCACAATGTGGCAATGGACAAAATCATTTAAAAATAATTTTTACGCTTTTTTCTTTTCCCTGTTTTCCTTTCATTTTGATTAGACATGAAGAAGAGTTGGATTAAGTCAAATCTGCATCTTCCTACTCATTTTTGGACATGCTGAACTGTGCGAGTGTAAACATGATGCTACTTAATGTAATTTGTTTAGCATCTTTAATATAAATAATCAAAAAACATGACCATAACCATAGAAATAACTAATTCCAGGGTCAATATATATCATTGTTAAACAAGTGTAAAAAGAAGTTAGGCTATTTTTGCCTATTTACGTATTTTACTCTTTGAGGATAATCAACATAGAAAATGGATGGATGGATGGACCAACAGAAGAGGGTTTTCAAGTTATGACTTCTCCTTGGCACTGTCAGTAGCCGTGACTCTCACTAGTCAAAGGTTGAGTTGCACTGCTTTGCTCACAGACTAGATGTGACTACATCATAAGGCAGTTACACTTCCCAGCCCTCATTTTATGTCTACTATGTGGGAACTTGAAACGCTTCTGTTGCATCCCGAAAAATCAAATTACAAATGTGTCGTCACACCCCGAAACATTTTTTTTTTGTCAGACCTGCCATGTTGCGCTCCTTCTGCTACTTGTTTGCTTCAAATAAACTGTGCAAGTAGAGTAAAATAGAACAGCCTGCAGAGCACAGGCTGCCAGGCTCTCATCACTTGGCAAAAGTGCAACATGTAAATTTCATGACCACAACATGTCACCACTGCCAATTTGAAGCCAGCGAGGGTGATTCACTTGGACGCTCACAAAAGTTGGCAGCATTCATTTTTTATAGTGCTGTTTTTGTACCAATGCAATGGTCCCAATGAAAGATTTAGGGAGATGTTAAATCTCCGCGGGTCGAGTCAGGTAGACGGATATTGCACGCCTCTATGGAGGGAGGCAGGGTGCAGACAGACAAGCGTGGCTGCTAATGTAGCAAGCAGGGAGGCGCTGATGGCCTGTTGCCAAGGTGACACAGGCCAGCCGGGCTGTGTCTCATTTGCAGATGCAAACGAGGCCTCGCAGCTCCTACCAACGCTTGCAAACCCTCCTCCGGAGACATAAACTAAACCCTCCCTCCACGCGCCATATCCTCCCCGGAGGCAGCTCCTGCATACACCTGATGTGAGGAAGGGAGGTGTGCGTGACTATTTGTTTGCTTTTCACGTTTTCCTGTGATCTGCCTCCTTTGTGTCCGGTGGTTCCTTTTGAGAAGAAGGATTGCTCATGGTTCCTAAGTGTTCAACAACCCCCACATTGACATCTTCCCTCCTTGTATCCTCGGCGCTTCCATTGATTCTCTCTGTTGAATTGGCCCTTTTCAGGGAAGGGGCAGGCGGCGGGGGTGGTGGGAGGTGGGACTGTTGAATAACAGCCCTCAGCCGACGCAGCACTCCATCCCAGCGACAACAAAAAGGCAGACTCCTTTGTTTGGCTAAAGGTAAACAGCTGGGAACAGATGACGCTGGCCGGGTTGATTTACGCGGCCACGTAGCAACTGTGGTGACAAGGTTTTGTTGTTGTGGTGAACACAACAGATGAGAGGAGAGATGATTAAGTCAGGGAGAAACAAAAATAATAACCACCTGAGAGATTTGAGATTTAGTAGGGAATTGTTCATAAAGACCCCTAGCCTAGTTACATAGGTGATTTTCCTGCAAAAGGTGCACCTTCCGCAGATATGTAAGCTCCAAGTTTCATTAAGTTGAATAAAACAAGTACTGCAAACCTGTATTGTATCATTTCACGAAGTTGAGTGCCCAAACAAAGCACCATACGCTTTGCTGACTCACTATCTGAGTGTCGCTGCAAATAACCCGCCTTGGGGCCAAATAAAGTTCATAAACAAGGTGCGAAACACTATTGAATTCAATCTTGCCAGGATGCACTGAAAGTGTGCAATAACTATAAGTTACATCTAGGAGTGCTCCGATGGATCGGTCACCATCAGTACCAGCCGATTTGTGAAAAAGGACCATATTGGCATATAACACTGATCACCTCCGCCCCCACTGCAGCATCCAGCCAATAGCAACTGTCTCCTGCCCACTTTCTCTTTACAAAGCCAAAACCAACATGTCTGTCGTGTGCCATAAAAAATGTCTCACTGGCCTGGTGCATTAAAAAGCTTTTGTTTGGTGTGGAATTTGGGGGGGGCGTAGCCAAAAGTAGCCAAAACACTGGACACTTGCATGTGTGTGGCAGTCTAAGGCAGTATGCACTTGCATTGGATTTGCATTACTTCCTATGGGAAAAATTGCCTCCGATTTTGTACATTTCAGTTTTCCCCTGACCTTTTGAAACAAATTATTGATAAAAAAGGATGTTTCGCTGTACTCTGCCAAGAAAGTACTATATTTGCCTATATTAGGCCAGTTGGGTTTCCGCAGATCTATTTCTTCTTTGTCTTGGGGGTATGCTGGAGCCTATCCCAGCTGACTTTGGGAGAGAGACAGGTACACTTTTTGGACTGGTTGCCCAGTTTGGTTTACAGCACATAATCGTTTCTATATTTTTCGAAAAAGCGAGTCCAATCCAGAAATCCAGAAAACAAAATGGCACAAATGTGGCCGACGTGCTGTACTTCATGGACAATAATTTGCCATAAAAGCACGATTTTCTTTAGTTTGCTCACTTAATCACAACATTCATAAAAACAAAAAAAAAACAACAACCCCCCCCCCAAAAAAAATTACAGGTAAACTATGTGTGTGTGACAATCCTGGACATAATGTCAAGTCCTGCCAAAAATATGGCCGAGATACAGTGCTGGAAAATGCCATGTTTTTAAATCCATTTGTCCGTCACACCGCTGATTATGGTTGATTTCAGTTTTTTTTAGGGTTTCGAATTATTCCTTGAATTAAATAGTGTTTCTCACCTTCTTATGGTAGCACCAGAAGTTACTCTGCATCTGCTATTACTAGGGAAAGGAGTGACTTGTAGTGTGTTGATTAACAAAGAACTACAGAGTCGACCCCGATGACATCATAGATGGGCGACGGATATGGGGGACAATGACTTTCGCTTCCGGCGTCCACTTTGTTAGTCTGTAACAGGAACGTTTTGTGATTATAATGCGACACAAACGCAGTGTATTAATAACACCAAGCGCACTAACCAGGGTATGTACTAGTGATGGGTTGTTCATGAACGATTCTTTTATTTTGAACAAATCTTAAATGTGACTCAAAAAAGAACGAATCGTCTCAGGGAGTGATTTGTTCAGTCGCGCATGCACATTTGGAATCAGTAGAATCAGTTCACCTGTTTAGAGTCTTTGGGTTTGAGTCGTTCGCTCATCACATGACAACCCCATAAGCCTAACCTATGGTGCATGAGCCGGAAAGAAGAATTGATTGACGTGACCTGGGGCTGTCATTTAAAGAACGAAGGAACTCAAAACCCGAAGACTCGAGAGATGAACTAATCGATTCTCTTTCCGGGTCATGCAGCGTAGGTTAAGCTCACATGGCGCTGTCACGTAATGAACGAACGACTCGAAAAGGGACAGAGAGGTGAGGTGAGTGATTCATAGACAAAACTTTTTCATTATTCATTCATTCATTCATTCATTTTCTATCCCGCTTATCCATTGCTAAAACGAACGAAATTAACAAAATGACTCGAAAAAAGATTTGTTCTTTTAACTGAACAGGACTCAAAGATCTGAGTCAGTAAAATGATCCGAACTTCCCATCACTAGTATGTACGCAAACCGAGTTTTTGCCTCAAACGGAACCTGTTGCTAACAGGGGTGTACGCTAATCAATGTTACACTGTATGTGAAAACCTTTGCAGTGATGCTACAGAATATGCTAAAAATGAAAAAGTCCCACCTGACAGATTTCACAAACATGGCCATTGTGACAATGATTGTCTTGCCTAAAATGTGTTACAGGTTAGGTTAGTCGAGCTTTTTAGTATTGGAAAAACACAGGTGCGGTAGGTGTGCCACCGTTCAAAGGAAAGTCCTGTCTGCACAGGTTCCATGGCCGACCTACCACACTGCAAACACTAAATAGTATTTGGCCACGAAACAATTATGTCAAATGTGTATTCATTGAGGGTTATAGCATACTTTTATTGTTTCTGTTTTGAAATTTGCAGAGAATACCAAATTAGAGGACCTCAAGAAGTAATGTAATCGAATGCTGTTTAGTGGTGCAGTGCTTTTCATAAGAGATTGCAGGAACAAGCTCTACAATGTATATACAGAATGTAAATGACAGAAGAAGCATTCAAAAACACCGCATTGTCGTCATTCTTGCATGAAAAACATATTTCTCTGTGTGACGGCAGCAACTAATTAACGAGAGAGTAAATGCACTATTAGCTGTGATCATTTCGCAGTCTCCGGGTACAAAAAAACCCCAGCGCAAATGGAAGGGGCCATTAACAAGTGTGGCTGACACACACTTATGAGAAATGCCACATATGCCATGCAGACCAAATCCTGAATGGTTAAATGGTCATGAATAATTAGGGCATTCTCTCAGTGAGCAGATGTCTCTTTTTGCCGAGTGAGGATGAGCGGCGAGGCGAGATAAGCCTGGTGGAGAAGCATGGACTGCGGAGGGGGGTGGGGTTAGGGGCTCGTTTTTCGGTTCTTTTCCGGATGATGTATTAGGAAATATTGGACGACGCGCCCTATTAAGACAATGTTGCATACGCGCACGATCACACATTCCCCCTTGCCAATGTAATGTCGAGTCTGTGCACATTGGCCGGCCCGATCAATGCCTGCTTGGCCCACTGACCTTCCCCCCAAAAAAACACACACACCACATAACACTGTGGTTATTTATGAGCATTTCCACTTGAAGCTCGTGAGGACCTGTGGGTGAGGACCCACTGCTGCAACGCCTTGTGTCAGCAGACTCGTAAATTTTCTACCTCACCACTTCAATATTGATAATCGCTTGTCTTGTCCAAAGAGAGGGGACGCTTTGTCTTAGAAGTATGCTCGTGAACTCTGAGGAGTGTTCATTCAATGGTTTCATGCTTTAAAGGGCAGGGGAGTTATGTAAGTTAACTTTAAGACCGTTGGGGTCAGTAGATGGGTTTCATAACAGTTAAATGAAAAACGGACCCTGTTGGTCATGTTGTCATACATATTGCCTATATTATATTAATGATGTTAGGTACATTCACTGCGGAGTACCTTTGACATGCAATGTCATTTGCATTAGCAGTAACTGCTGAGTCACAGAGAATGGGTAGGATGTAATGGGTAGGTGCAAACATATGATGTACTTCACTGTAACTTAAGCATATTCAAAATGAGCTGTCACTACATCCTAAAAGAGGTCCATGGTTCTAGAAAGTATAACAATCAAAACATCGACAATCAAACGTTGACATTGAAAACGTGATCCTGTTGCAAAACCAGCTTTAGTTTGCATGCCAGGCCACTAGTTGGCAGTAGGGATGTCCCGATCCGATCTTCAGTATCAGAATCAGCTGCTGATCCGCTGTATTTTGAAGATTGGATAAGATAGGCTTTTGCTATGAGATCGGGCCGATCCGGTTGCCGTAACTCTGGGCCACACTCCAACACACCTGACAGCTAGTAGCCACTTGACTCCCGCCACCCGGAAGAAGAAGAAAACGTAACAACACCATGCACATGTTGGCAGTGTACCGTGGTGAAGTTTGTTTCACGTCAGATGGCGGTAGATTCCCCTCACTGTGCCTGGACTGCTCTGTCATGGTGCCGGGAGCTTGCACGGGAAGTGTTGCTCTAACCACTCTTTGTTACTATTAGTCATTTATTCTAAATTACACCAAAAATTGATCTATAACCATGTCAAATGATTAGTTTTACCCCTAAATGGTGTCTGAATAATTCAACATCAGGATGGCTGTAAATTAATTGGCCATTTATTTGTTTGGAACACACAATATACCCGTCTCTGCAGTATTTTGCACGCCCATTTTTTCCAATTTTATTGGATAGAATATGATTTGACACACAAGCGTTTGTTACAAAAGCCAAACAAGATTGTTGGTCATGCTCGATCCATCCATCCATCCATCCTCACTACTGTATGTAATAAAAAAGTAAATTCAGCAATACTTTGGTAGTATTATTTCAATGCTTTTAAGAGCTATTTTCATAACCATATTCAATTATACAAATGCTTGTTTGTAACAAAAGTTTATTATTAAGAAAAAACAGTATCGATGCTGGATAGGATTGGCAAGACTATTAAAAAAATCTGATCGGATCGGAAGCCATAAAATGTGGATCGGGACATCCTCAGTTAGCGGGGTAAAAATGTGTTCTTGTCGTTTTTCTAGATAGATGGCCATGTTCACATGACAACGTTGACATTTTGCATGTAAACAACAACATTAACAATATGATCTGAATGATATACAGTAATGTAGAAGTGGCAGTGTATGAGTATTGGAAGCGCACGTAAGTGCTTTAGGCCCACTTTAAATCCAGCGTCATTGAATCCAGCGTCAGTGTCAGCGAGTGATGTCCGGATGTTGTTTTCCATCTGAGTTGAACAGCTGCTTCTCACTTGTAGATGTCCAAGCAGCATCTGTATTAATTATACATTTGATCAACTTTACCTAAAGATTTTCCAGACTTGTCTGCATCCATTATCATCCATCCATCCATCCATCCATTTACTATACTGCTTAGGGTTGCGGGTATGCTGGAGCTTATCCCAGCTGACTTTGGGTGGGAGACGGGGTACACCCTGGACTGGTCGCATCCCTTATCATTGAGGTGTTATATTGACGCTCACTGCATTCTTCTGAGCGCCAACTTTCCAGCACCCATGATCACCAACCAGTTCAGTTTCATAACACAACTGAACACACATCTGAAAGCTGTGAAAATACCTCTACAATGTAACCCAGCCCTTGACAAACACAGCCAAGAAAGCCAAGTTTAGACACAGTGGCTCTGGGGCCATCCGTGGAACGTGGCCGCTTGCAGAAATAGTGGAGATATTGAGCAAAAAGGCATAATGTAACTACAAAAAGCAAGAATGTTGATACTAACAGCTAATAAAAATACAAAAAATTGTCTTTAAATATATATATAGAATGTTTTTTTCCATGTCCCAAGAACCAGATTTGGCCGCCAAAGACTAGGTTGCCCGGACACCCGCCCTCGACCACTGCCCAAATCGTTCTCAGTCGGAAACGGGTGGACTGTACCCTCTGGGTTGGGAGTGAGGTCTTGCCTCAGGTGGAGGAGTTCAAGTATCTCGGGGTCTTGGAGGTCTCGGGAGGTGAGGAACGGTTGAATGGAATTATAATTTTTTTATTTTATTTTAAATATCCAAAGATAGCTGGACAGCCCTGAGGTAAATAGAAAAAGACAAGTAGATAAGAGAAAAACAGTTAGAGGTATTTTTGTTATTATTACAATATATTATCACAACAGGGGTTTATTTGGTTTCAAATATTGACAATAATATATTTCATTTCAAAAGGCATTTGCATTGTTTTGTGACTCAATTAAATAAAAAAGTTTGTTTGTCCCGTTGTATTTTTTCATTCTACTTTTTAAAAAATCATGTTAAAATCTTGTTTTGTTAGTTTTTAGTACATAGCCAAGTGCTAACACAGTAGTTTGCATGCCAGGCCACTAATATTTAACTGAGTCACCAAACAATGCAGGAACATTTTGGCATTTTGGTTGCTTACGAACTGTACATTCACTCTGTGACTGACTGTGTGAGTATTTCTTACTTTCCATGACGGAGATAAGGCTTGAGTTTCCATAGGATTACACTGTGGAATCTAACTGGTTTCCAGATGTACCAAGTAGAATCCTCAGAGAAAAACAACTGACATTCTGGGGACAGAAAACAAAAAACACTGATAAAACAGAGATCATAAAATGAAAGTAAAACACCAAAATCAAACCATAAACCAGATTGCTGCTGCACTAAAAGTCTTCATTCTACAAGGAACTTGACAAAAATGATAATTGTCGGTTTTCTATCATCTTGAAACGGCTATGTGAGGGAATTACACACTCACTTCGCCAACAATCTAATCATTTGGCAACGAAAACCAGATGGCAAATCAACATCCTGTTCATCAGTGATGATGTCAGCATGGGCTTGGTCTCCGTCACATTAGAAGAGATAAAAAAAAAACCACTGGTCTGATTATCTGCGTCTGACGTACTGCCCTTTGTCGAGGAATTATCTTTCTTCCTGTCCAGGCGCAAGGGCTGCTGTCACTTGTTGTTTCACGACCAGTCAAGACGGCTGGTAGAGCCGGCTCCAGTGTCCGAACGGGATTTATATCTGGGCAGTTCCGGCGCCGCAAATTAAAGTCTTCCCTCCGACACGTTCAATAAAAACAGAAGCTAACAATCTCCAGGAGGAGAGGATTTATGGTGGCATTATGCTCATCTTCTACTGTACCTCCTCCACCAGCGTCTTATGCCCTTATTGGATGCAGACTACAATCCTACATGTCTCCTTATTCGATTTATTCCCAGAGTAGGGGGAAGCCTTTGTTTCAATTAGCCAACCGCTACTGAATGACGCCTTGGCAGCCATGGACCAAAGGTTTTATGGCGTGTAAATGCAATACGATAAAAGTCTCTAAAGGTCGTGTGGTGCCAACCGCTGCAAAGTGTATCCATGGGCAACGATGTGACTCGACTGGTGAAAGTCTCCGGACAGTAGTAACTGTCAGCGACATGCGGCAACACGATTCAATCACCGGGAGTCAAACGCCGCCTTGCTCCCGTTAAAGGTCAGCCAAGCCAAACAAGCACGCTGCCAATGTATGGATATATGGATTGGTTTCTCCGGGAGAGAGCGGGGATTTGAACTCTGGGATTTGATGCAAGAGGAACAATGTTGTGAAGGTTTCATGACAGAGATGTGGATTCAACACAATCAACGAGAAGCATACAAGCTCAAGGGTTGAAGCTCATTGGTGGCGGGGATTTTTTTTCTGTTTGAAGCCTCGGTTATGACTGTAATGCACGAGGGACGAAGATATGAGTCAGAAGGAGACGATGACTTGCTCCTCTGCTGGGCTGCCTGACAGCTTTTACTGTCCCCGCTGTAGTCGAGCTAGACACGTTGTAACTTTCAAGTTCCACCTCTCTTACTCACTCCTGCACACAACACTACCTACACCTGCACCGGTATCAGAACAGCATCCTGGATCTGAGCGGAGGTCAAGGGTGTGCCTAACGTTGCGGCCATGAGTCATAAGAAAAATACCACAATTTTCTGCTGCTCAACTGCTGCAAACAACGTATTCATAAAGACATAACGTCAACCATAAAATTGCTGCCAGAAAGAGAATATTCATGCAGCGTCATGAGGGAAGCTGAAACGTATCCAAATGAGGGGGGGTTTTCCCGAAAATAATTCAACATAACAGAAATTCTGTGGAAAGACCTGACCGCCCACTGCCAATGCGCTGCACCAAGTGTGGATACCACCAATGTTGAAAAGTGTGCCCGTTGAATGTGAGTCAAAAGGGGTGTTTTAGAAACGAAATTTAAGGAAAGTATCTACACGAGAGCGTTGACGGGGTCACAATCACCGAACACGTACAAATCGTGCTAATAGTGTGCACCCCTACTGTGTTGCCCGTGCTGTTATTTTGCTGACATACTGTGTGCACCACACGGTAGCGCTGTCATTAACCTTTAAAGTTTCACCTCCAACGGCCGGATTGACTTGAAATTTCTCACACAGCTCAATGCGCTCTAGAAAACATCCACTGTGACTTTTAGGTGTTTAGCGGAATCACCGCCAAATTTGGTACTTGACCTTACCTACCGTACCTTCTAGAGCAGTGCTTCTCAAATCGTGGGGCGGGCCGCCCTGTTAGGGCGTGGTGAATGTCAGGGCTGGGACCCGCCAACATGTACTCAACATGCAATTTGACTCTTGAATATGCTTATATGCTTCATAGCTCTCCATTTTGTCGCATTTTCCTGGTACAGCGCAGACAAATAAATGGATATTATTGATTTTGCAATAGTATTTCAAATGGAGGGGTGGCATGACAAAAAATAATTGAGAACCAGTGCTTTAGGCAAAATGTGAGCAAGATGGGCTGAGGAACATGGCCGCGGGAACAAACAGTCCATAACAGTCCATAAGTCATTGACCATTTGTCTAATGGTTATACAATATACTACATGTACGCTAACATGTCTTCCAAAGCGTTTTGACCACAAATGGGGTGCCATATACACTATTTTGTCTGCAACATGACACGTGCATGTGCAGCGGTGACACTGTTCGATTGTTTAAAGTGGAAGCGCCTCACCATATAGTGTCAGACTCAGATGTTAAGTCTCTGTTGCACATAAATCTCAACAAGACCGTAACTCCAGCCGGCTATGACTGGTTCTGTGGCGTCACAACAGTCAAATGGCACTTCAGTAGTAGCAAGTGGGGGGGTTGTGTGCTTCGGCCTGGCTGAAGGTATTTGTGTGTGAAAGGAAGTGTGTGTGCCTGATCACCCCATCAGCAGGAAATCCCCGCAGGGGGTCACTTGTGGCGCCCCCCTTTCACTGTCCTTTTGGTGATGGGCTGTCTTGGCCAGTTTGCTGCAAGATTCACTTCTCGTAGCGTATTAGCGTATATTATGAGAAAAGCGCACAAAAGCTGTGTAAAGGCAGGCAAGTGCTAAACTGTAATGAATTTAAGTGTCTTCTAATACATCTTCTGTGCTTGCCGAGTGGCTCCGAAAAGGCAAAATGGGACGTGACAACACGGCGATCACTTACTTCAGAGCTTGAACTTAGGGCCTCTGTCTATTTATTTCCTGTCCGCTTGGCAGAGGCAGGCAAACCGGCCTTTTAAAGAATATATATATATATAACAAACCTCACAGCTGCCTTAAATGCGAGTGGAGGCAAGAAGCCACTTCATCTTCTGCTCAAAATGCGGTGCCTTGCCAGCTGGAAGCACAACGGGGAGGAAAAAAATTGTCGTTGGAAGTGGCCAGTGGCTGGTGCTCTGCCCATTCTCATTTAGCAAACTTCACCTGTGCTCAAGTCCCTGCGACTAGCACGGACTTTATTCGTCTGACAATAAGGTGTGAGGCAAAAATGGGACCATTAGAAAGGAAAAATACAAGAAAAAACGTACCTGAGAGGGATTCTTTGTTTCTACAAATATCACTCTAGAAATATACCTCTTAGGATACCGAAAATTTGGCGATAAAAATGAAAATTCAGTCTAAATTAGGGTGACGTGGCAGCCTAATTTCTTTAAAGTTTGACTGGGTTTCACTCGGCATGGATTCCTTCACCGCACTGTGGCTTACATTTCTGTTTTACTCTACTTTTACTGCCTGGCTTTTTTATGTCCATGCCTTCATTGGGCGTTCTATATGTCAATCACTACATCAGCACCGCTAGCCTCTTTAACACACATATCCTGCCAAATAGTCACAATAGGGCCTTGTTTTTCAGTATTTATCCAGTATTTCTATATTTATCCAGTATTTCAGTATTTATCCAGTATTTCTAGTATTTATCCAGTATTTCAGTATTTATCCAGTATTTCCATATTTATCCAGTATTTCAGTATTTATCCAGTATTTCCAGTATTTATCCAGTATTTCAGTATTTATCCAGTATTTTTCCAGTATTTTAGTATTTATCCAGTATTTATCCAGTATTTCAGTATTTGGTTCAGTAGTTGGTTCACAGCCGTCAGCCCTATTGGACAACAGAGTTCATATTATGGCAAGACCCAATCAGCTGAGTAAAAATGCACAAGCGGCCATCATTACTTTACAAGAAATGAAGGTCAGTTAGTCGGGAAAATTGCAAAAACTTTGAGCAAGTCCCCAAGTGAATGAAAAGGCGTGTCCAAACTTTTGGCCTGTACTGTATATAAACTTGTCAAAAAACCACAAATGCTTTCAATGTGAACGTGAATGTCCTGTCCGGTGTTAAACTTCATACGCCGGCCTGCCCAAGCATTGCATAACACGCTTCCAACAGGCTGCCAGCCTGGTCATCCTTGTCGACTTTGGTGGAAAGATGCAATTTTTTTTTTGGTCGAACCTTCAAATTATTCATAAAAACAGAGACAATTTTCTCCATCAGAAAAATTGTACATTGTACATTTCATAGTGAATAATTAAAAGTTTTACATTCAGACAACAATGTGAAATATTACAAATGATTAACGGCTGCAACTTATTGTTGGTGCAGATTTCCTGTACAAACTCGTGAGACCGAATTCAGTAGAGTTCCTCACCTTCTCAACTTTCTCATTTATCAGTCACACGCAATAAAAATGCTTGGACAGTGAGTCAGAAAACATGTATGGTGCTGTGTCTGGGCACGTAATTTACCGGAACAATACAGGGCAGGTGAAAGGGACTGGTTTGTTACATGTAATATTGCATGAAAACCGAGACAGTGTACAAAAACCAAAATTTGGGTGAGAATTTTTGACGAAATTCGAATCATATGAAAAAAGAAAGCAAAATGGCAACCGGAAGTCGGCTACTTCACCCGTGTATGTGATCAGCGGTTAACTGTAGAAAATGTTAACATAAAACACATTTTATAGTTCTAAAATGCATAAAGCAATTCTAAAAGCATATAAGTGGTGAATGAAACGGATGCGTTACTTTTACCTTCACTGAAAACGACTGCTCCCAAAGAAAAAAGACAAACGAACGTCATCTTCGTGTTTTTCATGGGTTATTTAATGAATTTGAGAGTGTTTTTCACTTTTTAAAATCAAAATGCTGGCACTTGCAACCGTCTCTAGCTTCATTTTGGGTTATTGGTGTGAGAAACACTATTGACTTCAAGAAATAACTCACGGCAAAACAGGAAGGTGGAATCAATGCGGTGACACCTCGGAAGTTGGGTCAAGAATGACGTCTTAATCTTAAATGTTTATTCATCCCTTTGTTTAAAGACATGTTTATATGCATTTGGAATTGTTTTCTGCACATAAAAATAGAATTGCACAATTGTATAAATGTGTTTTGTGTTTGTTTTTGGCTTTCTGGAACGGATTAAGTGGCTTGACATTAATTTTTATTTGAAAAATTGATTCAGTTAGTGTCCAAGTCGGACCTTCTAGAACGGATTAAGGATGGTAACTAAAGTATTGTTTAGGCTTACTGAAAATTAGCATCCTAAGATTATCACCCGTATCAAATGTATTCTTTTGAGCTGGATGTTCGGCAATTTTCAATGCATCGGTACTTTGCAACATAGGGAAGCCTGTGGCATGTATTTTCATGGTCACTGGCAAAACGGTGGCGCCTCACTTGAATAGTTTCCTTGACCTAATTTTCCTCTGACTTTTCATAATCGTACAAATATGAAACCAAATCCGCCTGCACTATTATTAGACAGTCGTTTTAAAGTCCTCCTCGATACAAATGAAGCACTACTTCACTTCTGTCCTCTTGCTTAACCACACAGACAACACAGGAAAAGAGATTACGATGCATGGCTGTCCTATTTACACAGATATCACTATAATTTCCTCCCACCCCCCCTCAAGCTGACTTATCGGTATAACGCTTTTTGTTCCGCCTTACAGATCGCAGCCCAGACATGCACAGGCTCTGTCACAGGCATAGCCATGTAAGATACAGTAATTGAGAAGTCGTCCCTGTGGCCCCACAGCGATAGTTTATTGCAACGTTCACACAATCTAACTGCCGTCGATTGGGGTAATAATGGCGGTATTGATTCCGGCGGAGCTCTTGACTTGTCTGTAGCAGCTCTATGACATCAGCACGACGCCATGCTTTCACATGACACCACCAACAACAAAAGCCTGAAGGACACGTTAAAAACCATCCGAAATTAATTGGGAAAGGATTTGTGTTATATTGTGTTTGATTGATTAGTTGGGAATCTCCCAGAGGATTGAATCCGTACTTTAATTTCCCATGTGAAAATAAAGACTAATTAATTTACATGCCCTGCTCTGACACTGTTGACAAACTTTGTAGTTAGATTTGTTTTTATACACAGCACAGTGTCATGTGATCTTACTGCCTGACAGGCTCAGCTTGACTGCCTGTAAAAGATGGTCAAATATTTCAACATCAAAACAGTAATATTCAACTAAATTATTCTGGGGGACACATTTTGGGAACGGTAAGGACCTCTGGGGTTGGACTTCTTCCTTCAGCATCAATCTAATTTTGCATGTAATGTCAATGCAATGTTTTGCCATTCTAAAAACATTTACTTCAGATAGTTAAAGTAGCCCTAAAAAAACATCATAAATTAAACAGAAGAAATATGTTAGGGATTATTTCTCACCTATTTAATCAATTCTTACATAATTATATTGAAACAGAAATCTTTACAGAGCTTAATTGTCCCTTCATGAATGTGCCTGGCAGGCACCACCTAAGATCACACATTATAGCAGTTTAAGGCTATTTATTATGTATTGTGTATAAAACTGTAATGAGAGCAACATTAAATTAGATTTAAAAAATGAATACAGACTCACCACTACCAGCCTGGAGTTTGTTTTTCAGAGAGAAGATTATAATGTCATTGTTTGGTGTGTGGGTGACAGGCAGTGTGCTAACATGAATGAACATGAGGTTGTGCAACAAACAAACATGCATATTTGAGCTCAATAACGTCATACCTTTTCATGCATTCACACACAATATCAGCATTTGGGGACAAATATGAGGTGAAAGAAGAAGGGGAAAAATACAGTAAAAGTCTATCTGCGCAGCGTGGGAGGAACACACAGAAACAAAACAACTTAAACATGTTTTTTTGTCATGTCCAGCCATTTGGGCGGATAGTATTGATAATCTAGATGTCCTTACATGCCAAACTGATTTGATCTGGCAGGGGAAAGTATAATATACTCTCCCTGTTGTTACGGTCGTGTCGTCGCGGCATGGTGTAACGACCCTGAGGATGCAGAGAGCTGGACGCCAAACAGGTAAGTTGGAGGAATCTTTAATAAGGGTGCTGCAAAGCAGCGGAAAAAACATGGGAACACACAAAGCGAAGGAAAAGCAAAAATGAGCCGACACCCGACTGGCGCACACACCTGAACATAAATAGCAAGAACCCAAACGAGAACCAGGTTTGCATAAATAAGAAACATAGAAGCCTGGGAAAAACATATGAAATCAGGAAAACAACAACAACACAGGAATACCATATGAAACTAAACCAACTGTCATGTCTACAAAACACCAATCGTGACTGTACCCCCCCTCAAGGACAGATCCCAGACGTCCTAAAAGTCCAAGAGTCATGAGGAAACGGAAAGGGCGGTGGGAGGACTGGTGGTGGGTTGCCGGCGGAACCCCTTCGGGGGTCGGCCGGGACGGAGACCCGAGCATGGCCGGCGAGACCCCTGCGGGGGTCGGCCGGGGCGACGATGCAGGCGAGGCCGGCGAGACCCCTCCGGGGGTCGGCCGGGGTGACAACGCAGGCGAGGCCGGCGAGACCCCTCCGGGGGTCGGCCGGGGCTACGACGCTGGCGAGGCCGGTGAGACCCCTCCGGGGGTCGGCCGGGACGACGCCTAGGCAGGACTGGAACTTTGGCCGTCGCTGGAAGCGCTGGAGCACACTGCGCTGTGGGAGGCGCGACTGGAGCACACTGCACCCTGGGAGGCGTGACTGGGACCGACTCTCTGGGAGGCACGACTGGGACCGACGCCCTGGGAGGCGCGACTGGGAGGACTGGGACCGATGCCCTGGGAGGCGCGACTGGGGGGACTTGGACCGAAGCCCTGGGAGGCGCCACAGGAGGGACTGGGACTGGCCGAGTCCTGCAGTGCGGCGCCGGTATCGGCAGCCTCTGGGATGCCGAAGCCGGCGAAAGCTGCCTCGGACGTGGAGTGGGCGGAGTCCTGCAGCGAGCTGCGGCGATCGGCCGCAGCTGGGCTGCGGAAGCCGGTGAAAGCTGCCTCGGTTGTGGAGTGGGCGGAGTCCTGCAGCGAGGTGCCGGTATCGGCAGCTGCCGGGCTGCCAACGCCGGCGAAAGCTGCCGAGGATGAGGAGGGGGCGAAGTCCTGCAGCGAGGTGCCGGTATCGGAAGCGGCTGCGCGTCTTCCACCGCCAGACAGGACGTACTTGCCCCCCCTCCCAAAGGCGGATCCTAGATGCCGTTCTCGTGTGCCCCAGGAACCAGGGAAGTGTGGAGGGAGGCTTGGAGGAGGGCTTGCGACTCATCGCTACGACGTCCCCAAGTCGGCACTTCCGGGTTTCTCCGTCGTCGCCGGCCGGGGTGTGCGTGGCGGGTCCAGGCCACACCCACGCCATCGAAATCAGCGTGCCGTCTGGCCCCCACCCCATGTCCTCCAACTTCTCTGGCGTGAATCTCGCTGTCTCCTCCTCCATGGCCTTGAAAATTTGTAAGGTCCAAAAGTGGCTCTCCGCGAGGTCGAGTTCATCTGGTCGGCTCATTCTGTTATGGTCGCGTTGTCGCGGCACATGGTGTAACGACCCCGAGGAAGAGCTGGACGCCAAGCAGGTAAGTTGGAGGAATCTTTAATAAGGGTGCTGCGAAGCAGCGGAAAAAACATGGGAACACACGGAGCGAAGGAAAAGCAACAATGAGCCGACACCCATCTGGCGCACACACCTGAACATAAATAGCAAGAACCCAAACGAGAACCAGGTGTGCATAACTAAGAAACATAGAAGGCTGGGAAAAAACAAAAATGCAAATTTGGTCCGGTCCGAAGCAGGAGGGCCAGAGAAGAAGAGAAAAGAAGACGTATGGGGCAGTGCAGTGAGAAGAGGGGGGGACAAAAGATAGAGAGACCAGCAACAATAACTGCAAAAACAATAACAAATCACGGTTGTAAAGATTACTTAATTAAAATGACAAAATAATATCAACAACCACAGTGGTAATACTGAATTAAAACAGTCATTAATGGTAATAGTAGCAATGCAAATATTAACCATAATAGAAAAACAATTGACAATAACTGTAATCTTATTGCCGACATCACCATCACTGTAATAAAGCCAACAACATGGATACATCAGTGAGTTATGTGGGAAGGCACGTAAGTACTGTAAGTGTGTATATGAATGTGTGAACAGGTATTCCAGTAGGTGTGCATGTCCGCGAGCCCATAAATGCGCATGCATGTGTGAACGTGTAATTGTCACTGAAAACATATGAAAGGCGAGGGGCCGCACCCCACCCAGCATGCACAGACCCACACAGCCAAGACGAGGCCCCCATCACCAGAAAGCCACCGGCCCCAGAGGCCCCCCGAGACCCAGCGCACAAAACCACACGTGGAGTACACAAAGAAGAGTGAAAAATGAAGAGACCAAACTATTTGGGGGAATTGGATTCCTTTAGTGCATGTAAATGTACTGATTTAAAAGACAATCACTCCTCAACGATAACACAAAGCACTGTCAGTTGTCCTCAATAAATCATTATGACATAACTGTCTGTAGCCCTTTTTGCAAATATTCATCATCCAACAAAACAGGTGACTGTTTTGATAGTCTTCTGTAAATGGAAGGTTTTTGCACTCTTAAAAGGAGCAAACGATTGGCAAAAATATTGCCGTAAATAAACGACTAAACAGCACAAACACACACATACACATTGTTACTTATGTAAGCATGTTGTTGCTACTGCGCATTCACTCATTCACTCTCCCTCCCCTCTTTTCAAAGTACGTCCAATTAAGCTATTACTGCACTCGTGTATGCCGGTGAGAGTGAAAACATGGGTTTAAAAGTGGTGCCATTTACTGTTGAGATCCACATTTAAAAGATGAGCCCTGGTCGCCAAACTTCTTCTTCTCCTTTTAGCTTATCCCTTCATGGGTCGCCACAGCGAATCATTTGCCTCCATTTAACTCTGTCTTCTGTATCCTCTTCTCTTGCGCCAACTACCTTCATGTCCTCTTTCACTACATCCATAAACCTCCTCTTTGGTCTTCTTCTAGGCCTCCTGCCTGGCAATTCAAGACTTAGGATCCTTCTACCAATATATTCACTATCTCTCCTGTGGACATGTCCGAACCATCTCAGTCTGGCCTCTCTGACTTTATCTCCAAAACCTCTAACATGTGCTGTCCCTCTGATGTGCTCATTCCTGATCCTGTCCATCCTGGTCACACCCAAAGAGAACCTCAGCATCTTCATCTCTGCTACCTCCAGCTCTGCCTCCTGTCTTTTCCTCAGCGGCACTGTCTCTAAACCAAACAACATCGCTGGTCTCACCACAGTTTTGTACACCTTTCCTTTCATTTTAGCTGAAACTCTTCTATCACACATCACACCCGACACTTTTCTCCACCCATTCCAGCCTGCCTGCACACGCTTCTTCACCTCTTTTCCACACTCTCCATTGCTCTGGACTGTTGACCCTAAGTACTTAAAATCCTCCACCTTCTTTATCTCTTCTCCCTGTAACCTCACTCTTCCACTTGGGTCCCTCTCATTTACACACATGTACTCCGTCTTGCTGCGGCTGACCTTCATTCCTCTCCTTTCCAGGGCAAACCTCCACCCCTCAAGCTTCTCCTCCACCTGTTCCCTGCTCTCACTACATATCACAATGTCATCTGCAAACATCATAGTCCATGGAGATTCCTGTCTAACCTCGTCCGTCAGCCTGTCCATCACCATAGCAAACAAGAAGGGGCTCAGAGCTGATCCCTGATGTAGTCCTACCTTCACTCGGAACTCCTCTGTCACACCTGCAGCACACCTCACTACTGTCTTACAGTCCTCGTACATGTCCTGCACCGCTCTAACATACTTCTCTGCCACTCCAGACTTCCTCATACAATACCACAGTTCCTCTCTGGGCACCCTGTCATAAGCTTTCTCCAGATCTACAAAAACACAATGCAGCTCCCTCTGACCTTCCCTGTACTTCTCAATCAACATCCTCAAAGCAAATACTGCATCTGTTGTACTCTTTTTTGGCATAAAACCGTACTGCTGCTCACAAATGCTCACGTTTGCCCTTAGTCTAGCTTCAACTACTCTTTCCCATAACTTCATTGTATGGCTCATCAGCTTTATTCCTCTGTAGTTGCCACAACTCTGCACATCTCCCTTGTTCTTAAAAATGGGCACCAGCACACTTCTCCTCCATTCCTCAGGCATCTTCTCATTATCTAAGATCTTGTTAAACAACCCGGTCAGGAACTCTATTGCCACCTCTCCTAGACACTTCCATACCTCCACAGGTATATCATCAGGACCGAGTGCCTTTCCATTCTTCATCCTCTTCAATGCCCTCCTCACTTCTTCCTTACTAATCTTTGCTACTTCCTGGTCCACAACAGTCACCTCTTCTACTCTTTGTTCTCTCTCATTTTCCTCATTCATCAACTCTTCAAAGTACTCTTTCCATCTTCCCATGACACTACTGGCACCTGTCAATACCCTTCCATCCTTATCCTTCATCACCCTAACCTGCTGCACGTCCTTCCCATCTCTGTCCCTCTGCCTTGCCAACCTGTATAGATCTTTCTCTCCCTCCTTGCTGTCCAACCTAGCATACAAGTCATCATAAGCCCCTTGTTTGGCCTTTGCCACCTTTACTTTCACCTTACGCTGCATCTCTCTGTACTCCTGTCTACTCTCTTCAGTCCTCTCAGTGTCCCACTTCTTCTTAGCTAACCTCTTACTCTGTATACACTCCTGCACCTCCTCATTCCACCACCAAATCTCCTTATCTACTTTCCTTCCAGACGACAAGTACTCTTCTACTTGTTTCCCTGATCACAGTAGCTGTAGTTGTCCAGTCATCTGGAGGACTTCCTGCCCACCTGTAGCCTTTTTCAACTCCTTCCTAAAAGTCACACAACACACCTTTTACAGCTTCCACCATTCCACCAGGCGGACGATTCAATCGTGGTGGAATCTCATTACAAACACTAAACCACAACTACATTTTTGAAAATGAAATGAAGATAAACACGGCAAAAGTTGGCAAAATCTCCTCTGAAGGAGCATGAATAGAAGCTAGCAGGGTCATCTTAGTTTTACAAAATTTTCACCTGCTTTAATGTAATGAGCGTTATACAATGCCCATTGACGAGGTGCAGGTTCTCAGTGAAAAAAGGCGAGAAGCAAGTTTTTTTTATATTGTAATATAAAAATATTGTTCTTGTAGTTTTTTTTTTCTTTGAATATTATGCCATTATTCCCATAATATTTGACTTTATATAACAGCTTTTTCCCAACCGAATTTAACAAAAACTTTATTCTTTGTTGTGCTTGAGTCTCATTATATTACATCTTTAAGAAAAAAAAGGTTTTCATCTAAAATGTTACTATTCTTTTTCCATTTTTGGGTTGATTTTTTGTTTTAAATATTTATATATATGCAGCACACACATATATATATTTTTAGAATGTGCTGTCTGTCAATAAAAAATGGCACAGGCCACCAAACTAATGCTCTTCTTTAAATGTTTGCTGTTTTATTTTTATGATTATCAATCATCCAGTCATTCATTTTCTATGCCGCTTATCCTCATTAGGGTCGCAGGCATGCTGGAGCCTATCCCAGCTAGCTTTGGACCAGAGGTGGGGTACACCCTGGACTGGTCGCCAGTCAATTATTTTTTAATTTTATTATTTTTTTATTTTTATTTTAGAATGTGCTGAAGGCCAATTTAATCAAACGCCACAAGCCACAAATTGGACACCCCTGCGTTACAAAGATCTGCCTGTGCCATTTTAGTGTTATGGTGGTGAGCGTAGTGTTTTTATCTCATGTTTTCATCTCTTGGCACAATGTTTTGACAGCTTATGCAACCCTTAAACAGCCTCTTTTTTAAATTCAGCTATCATGTGTACGGATGTCCCCTGTCTTTAACAGTATTACCTTGTACTTTTTCCAGTCCCATGCTGTTAGCAATAACCGCACCCCGCCCTCCACAACAGCACACCATGCAACAGGGTGGAGGTCAAAACAGACAGCAGATAAGAGAAGAAGAGAGGAGAAGAGAAGACGAGGGTGGCAGGGGGGGGGGGGGTTGGATGACGGTGGTTGGGGCGTACTCCCTGACCGCGAGCACAATGTCTTATCTTGTCCTCGCCGGTTATCTGCTGCACAAGGAGCATGTGTCTGCTGCTGCTACTTCTGCTGCCATGAAATCCTAATAATCATCATGGGAAGAACAAGAAAAAGCAAGAGTGGGGGAGGGGGGGTTACAATAAGTCACTTAGTTAAACTTAGGGCACATATAAAGTTTGTTTTTCTTTGGTTGAATTTATTTTATTTTTATTGTGTTGTATTAATTGATTATGTATATACTTCTACAGCATCTATTGCTGCACAATTTCTATTCTTTTCTCTCCCTGTTATAAAATGGTGACATTTAAACACAGGAAGTGAACAACGATAAGTCATTGCTGGAGACATGGAGAAGGGGTAGGATTAAATAAGCCCTGCTTCTTAGAACAGGCCATTTTTCTTCCAATACTTTTAACTTTGTGTTGTTGTTTTTTTCCATCTCTGCTGTTTTTTTGTATGTTTTCCAATTATTACGACTTGCTTCTTGTAAATTTTCTTCTGAGAATTATGACTTTATTTTTTAAGTTTTTCCACAGCTATTTAAAAAAAAGACAACTTTATTATTTGTTTTTCAAAATTTACTTAAAATATAACGTCTTTCATTAATATCTCAACTTTATGCTACTATAATGACTTTATTTTTCATCATAATATTACATTCGATTTTATGTGTGATAAAAGAGTTTCAGCTATAATGAGGCAGGAGGCAGAGCTGGAGGCAGCAGAGATGAAGATGCTGACGTTCTCTTTGGGTGTGACCAGGATGGACAGGATCAGGAATGAGCACATCAGAGGGACAGCACATGTTTGAGATTTTGAAGATAAAGTAAGATAGGCCAGACTGAGATGGTGAAATGGTTCGGACATGTCCAGAGGAGAGATAGTGAATATATTGGTAGAAGGATGCTGAGCTTTGAACAGCCAAGCAGGAGGCCTAGAGGAAGACCAAAGAGGAGGTTTATGGATGTAGTGAAAGAGGACATGAAAGTAGTTTGCATGAGAGAAGAGGATGCAGAAAAAAGGGTTAGATGGAGGAAATTGATTCGCTGGGGCGACCCCTGAAGGGATAAGCCAAAAGGAAAAGAAGAAGTTAGATGACATTTTTTTGTTAATATTTTAACTTTATAATTGTAAAACGACGGCTGATTTTTAAATGTTTGCTGTGTGTTTCTTTTTTCTTGGTAAATCATATTTTTAGAATGTGTCGCGGGCCGATACAAAACAGACGCAGGCTGCAAATGGCCCCTGGACTGCTCTTTGGACACCTCTGATTTAAATGAAAGCTTATAGTCCTTCATTGGTCATTTTGGAGGCTCGTTGTCAGTCAGTGTTCATTCTGTCATTGGCCAAGTTCTGTGGCAATCATCACTGTCACTGCCTAGCCTACCAGCTCCAGTTACAGTAAATTATTAAAGTGTATACTTGCACTGTAAACCCTATTGCATGTAAACATTTGCTTTTATATGCCAGTATTTAGATATTGTATGGTTAACATTATAAATGTGTGGTAAGGACCTTGTGGATTTTCCTCTATGTTCTCTGCTTTTGAGTCATGGTCTCAAAGAGCAATATCCCGGGATGAGCCTGGAGTGGATCTGGGATAAGCCGCTAGCCTCATGGCTTAGGTCCCCACCCCCATCTCTGTGGTGCTTGCTCCTTCCCCCCTTTCCCTGTGCAACAGACACACACTGTAGTGGGGCTCCAGCAGCACTACGTACACTACAGTTGCCAATTTAATAAAGCGAGACTTTGTCATGCGTATCTCTCCTGCAGTTTCCTGGCCAGAGTGACAACAGTGTGGGTTGAGCGGAAAAACAGGAAGGAGGACAGGCAGATGATGTGCTTGTGTGCAGGCAGTTACAGTTCAAATGTGTGTGTTTTATCTCCTTTAGCTCCCTCATTGCATGCAGCACACGCCACAATGTCCTCACCGGGAGATTGCTCAACATGTTGAGGACTGAGGGTGTCTGGCGTAACGCTAGACAGGCTTCCCGGTCAGGAAGGAGAACTCGCTGCTTCCTGTTGGGTGAGCATCGATCTGTCAGCGCACGGGCAAGAACGGAAGTCCATGGGCCTCATGGGAAGAGTGACAAAGGGGCAAAGACCAAATTTGAACTTTGGGTTATTCCAATTGCAACTGGACTTTCGGGAAGCAAAAACTGTACTACATAGCTGGGCTAATATGCTTGGATAATACTATACGTTGATTTGTTGTAGTCTTTTATAGAAGCAGACGTTCAACTGCTCTTGAAAACAATACTGTATCAGTGGCGGCTGCTGGGCCTACGCCATAAATGTGTTTATTTATTTATATGTAAAGTCTACCCTCCATTCCTAGTCGTTTTTAACAAAGACAAAGTCTCCAGATCAGTTTAGAACAATGGAAAGAAAACTAGGAAAATGATCTGGTGGAAGTTTATACTCCCAGATCGCTGATTCGCTCATTTAGCTGTCAATCAAAAAGCGATAACCCCTCTGGCAGATCATCCTATCATCATGTAGGAGCTGAAAGTCCTGGGCCAGCCCACAACCTCACAGACCCCCAGAGATGCTGAGTGTCTGATGAGCGGGACAAAACCCAACATTGATCCAATGGCCGTCCAGTTTCGCTCGGTGCAACAACCCGCATTACGCTTCCCCATCGAATTCAGTAGACGCTCAGCATCCGACTGTGCCAAAACGCCGTGGTTCTGCGGGGATGAACTGAGAAGGAAGGGCATGCAGAAGGTGCATGCAGCAATAAATGCGAGCTCTTGTGTTACGGCTCTGATGCAGCACTTTTGTGTGCAAGAGGCGTCACTCTGCAAAGGTGGCTTGTTGTTGTGTCCAGTTTTTGCAGCCCACCTTCACAACCCTGGCATCGTTTCCTCCCCATCCACACAGTCACTCACACACACACACTTCCTGATTATCTTGCTGCTGCTGTAATGAAGCGCTTGAATGCTAACTGAGTCCAAAGTGATTTCTGCTGTGAGTCATTTGGGTAAATATGAGGAATGACAGCGCCGACTTTCAATTTGGGCTCAGCTGTTTAGCAGTCAAGTTGGAGCCTCGACAGACGCACACGCAGCTGTCGGCGCTTTGGGTGTTTTTATCGAAGGGGGAATTGTTTAATGCGTCAATGCGGGAAGCTGATGTCGCAGCGTAGGCCGAGCACAGTTTGAACGGCCTCAAGTGCTGTTGTTGCACCCATTTAATGCTATTCATAATGCTTTTGTTTATTTTGAACAGACATACAATAAAGAACATCCCATGTTTACAGTTGCACACATGGGCATGTCGGAAAAGGAGTAGGAACAAGCAGAGTTTATTTAAGCCCACCTCTTCGCTGAGTCCCAGCAAAACTAATGGTTTGTTCACTTCCTGTGTTTAACTTCTTCACACGTTATAAACAAATTGACAGAAACACAGTATCATATACAAATGTACAGAAATATATAATAATTGTTAGTTAACAATAGGGAATACATTAAGAATAAATACAGAAGGGCAAAACTGACAACATTGTATAATGAGCAACTAAATACAATATATCATACATCATACTGACAAATGGCGCAAATGAGAAAGTAAATACATACACGACATCCATCCATCCATCCATTTTTTTCGGCTTATCCGAGGTCGGGTCGCGGGGGCAGCAACCTAAGCAGAGAACCCCAGACGTCCCTCTCCCCGGCCACTTCGTGTAGCTCTTGCCAGCGGATGCAGAGACATTCCCAGACTAGCCGAGAGCCATAGTCTCTCCAACGTTTCCTGGGTCTTCCCCGAGGTTTCCCACCGGTTGGACTTGCCCTGAACACCTCCCCAGGAAGGCGTTCGGGAGGCATCCTAACCAGATGCCCGAGCCATCTCATTTGACTCCTCTCAATGCGGAGGAGCAGCGGTTTTACTCCGAGTCTCTCCCGGATGACAGTGCTTCTCACCCTATCTCTAAGGGAGAGCCCAGCCACCCTGCGGAGAAAACTCATTTCGGCCGCTTGTACCCGCGATCTTGTCCTTTCGGTCACTACCCCAGGACGAAAATCACACTGCTCCTCCTGAATCCGCGATTCGACTATCCGGTGGATCCTCCTCTCCAGAACCCCTGAATAGACCTTACCGGGAAAGTTGAGGAGTGTGATCCCACGATATTTAACTAACTAACTAACAATCTAAAATGCAGCTATGAACTCCCAACACTGCTTTCTTCGGGAACACATTTATAGCATCACACAAAATCATGAGTGTTATATCTTAAATGGCTTATTTATTCTTATTGTGTCTACTATATTGTATATTACAAGTGTAAAGATTACTATGGGGTTATTTCAAGTCTAAAGTGCTTTAATAATTATAAAAATGTATTATTAAGGATGTAAATGCTGTAACTACAAAATTATTCCATTTATTAACAAGAAATCTTACTTTGCGGATAGTCTTTCAAATTCAGCACAATAAAAAGGGATCAGTGTAATGTTTATAGTTCCGAGCTGTGATTCAGGGGTTTGGCAATAGGGGGCAGTGGTGCTTGTCACCTACTTAGAGCCAGTCCCAGACAGAAGAAAAGAGTTGCAGAGCTGCATTGACCACATTAAAGTGTGAACAATAGGCTTTTATTGCGTATTTGAATTGACAGGCACAATAATGCCTAAATAATCCACATCCGGACCAACTCAACTATGAAC
>QODF01000041.1:1015461-1088967 GCA_024372805.1 Oostethus manadensis
GGTAACCTCAGCCCCAGAGATAGGCAAACCCGCCTCAGAGTCCCCAGGCAGTGCTTCCATGTTAGAAGACGTGTCGGTGGGATTGAGGAGGTCTTCAAAGTATTCCCTCCACCGGTCCACAACATCTCAAACTTGAGTTCAGCGCACGCCGTCCCCACCATACACGGTGTTGATTGTGCACTGCTCCACCCTCCTGAGACGGCGGATGGTGGTCCAGAATCTCTTTGAAGCCATCCGGAAGTCGTTTTCCATGGCCTCTCCAAACTTTTTTCATGTCTGGGTTTTTGCCTCAGCGACTGCCAGAGCTGCAGGCCACTTGGCCTGCCGGTACCTGTCAGCTGCCTCCAGAGTCCCATGGGCCAAGACGGCCTGATAGGACTATTTCTTCAGCTTGATGGCATCCCTCACCACTGGTTACATACAGGATATTCAGGGTAAAGGATATCAGATGATATCATACACGGGTATTCATTGAATAATAAATGAATACATTCAGGAATACATTATATCTGACACTGTGGCATTAATTGAGTAATAATAAATGAATGCATTCGGGAACAAATTATATCAGACACTGCGGTATTAATTGAATCATAAAAAAATAATAATTTCAAGAACAAATGATACCAGAGACTGCAGTATTAATTGAATAATAATAAATGAATTAATTCAAGAATAAATGATATCAGACACCACAGTATACATCCATCTAGCCATTATCTATGGCATTTGTTTTCACTAGGGTCACGGGGGTATCATATCAGACATTGTGGTATAGCTTGAATAACAATAAATGAAGGCATTCAGGAATAAATTATATCAGACGCTGTGGTATTCAATGACTAATAATAAAGGAAGTCATTCAGGAATACATTTTATCAGACACAGCTGAATTAATTGAATATTATTAAATTAATGCTTTCAGGAATAAATCCTATCAGACACTGTGGTATTCATTGAATAATGATAAATGAATGCATTCAGGAATAAATGATATCAGACTAAGTCATAATCCTTGAATAATAATAAATGACGGCATTCGGGAATACAGTGTTCCCTCGCTACACCGCGGTTCACCTTTTGCGGACTCACTCTTTCATGGATTTTTTTGTGTGTTTTTTTTTTTTTTACTGTGTTCTGCATCCTAAAGGGCCATAGGAGAACCAACGTGTTGTGTCTGTGCCCTGACTAGCTAAAGGAGAACCCACACATTGTGTTCTGCGTCCTGATTGGCTACGGGACCGTAGACCATTGTCAATCGCCTCCGTGCCTTCCTGTGCAGTATAGAATGTATTCGATTTGCCAAACTGACATAAATGTTCCATTGCTAGTAAGGTGACTCAGAAGGTCTGTATGTTTGCAAGTTTTATCCGCGATAACATCCACAATGTCGACGAAACGCTCTGCAACATTAAAGGCACCTGCGCCGACACCAAAAAGGCAGAAAAGGATGCTAAACATGGCAAACAATTTGGACTTTTGGACATGCAGAAGGAAAGAAGTTGCGCGGCCGTAGGGCGCCATTACGTGAGTTGTTTGGTGTTGAAGCATTAATTGTCAATGTTTCTGCTCAGTTGTGGATTCTGCCGTTGCATAGCAACATTTAGTAATAATAAAGACTTTTACCTGCACTTGGGTTCTCTCTCTCCGCATCCCCGGGGTGGATTCACCACATCACAAGCCAAAGCGTTACACTTATTTTTTTTTAAATGCACTAAAGTTTGAACTCAGAGTGTTTAAACAAGAAATAAATGTGAGAAAATAATCATGCCTGTCTGAGAAAAGTGTATAGTGAGGGGTTAAAAACATGTATAATAATTGTAAAATAATAAAAATGGCTACTTCGCGGATTTCACTGATTGCCAGCTATTTTGGGAACCTATACCCTGCAATAAACAAGGGAACACTGTAAATGATAACAGACACTGTGGTATTCAATTAATAATAATAAATGAATGCATTCAGGAATAAATGATATGAGACACTGTGGTATTTATTACATAATGATAAATGAATGGAGTTTACCACCCGCTTTGGGCTACATTCCCAAACAACCCGACTCCGAGTAGACCGAGCCCCAGGGGGGGAAGGTGTTCTCTCGCGCCGGTATTTAGCCTTAGCCTTATGCCCCTCCGTGAATCACCACCTTATCGTGGTGGAGGGGTTTGAGTGCCCGAGTGATCCTAGGAGCTATGTTGTCGGGGGCTTTATGCCCCTGGTAGAGTCTCCCAAGGCAAACAAGTTCTAGGTGACGGGCCAGACTAAGAGTGATTCAGAAGACCCCTATGAAGAAGATCGAGAGGAGTGACGCACCTCGCCCGGATGTGGGATACCGGGGCCTCACCCTGGAGCCAGGCCTGGGGGAGGGACTCGCAGGCAAGCGCCTGGTGGCCAGGCCTTCCCCCTTGTGGCCTGGCCGGGCCTAGCCCGAAGATGCCACAAGGGAACCCCCTACCCCCCCGCAGACCCACCACCTGCAGGGGCATGCATAAGGGTCCGGTGGATTGTGATTTGGGCAGTGGTCGAGGGCGGGTGTCCGGGCGACCTGGTCTTCGGCGGACAAATCTGGTTCTCGGGGCATGGAATGTCAATTCTCTGGTGGGGAAGGAGTCCGAGCTTGTGGAAGAGGCGGAGATATTCCGACTAGATATAGTCGGACTGACCTCAACCCACAGTTTGGGCTGTGAAACCAAATTCTTTGAGAGTGGCTGGACCTTGTTCTTCTCTGGAGTTGCCGCAGGGGAGAGGCGGCGAGCTGGTGTGGGCTTATTATTAGCCCCCCGGCTTGGTGCCTCTGTGTTGGAGTCATCCCCAGTAAACGAGAGCGTTATTTCCCTACGCCTTAGGGCTGGGGAAAGAGTCCTTACTGTGGTTTGTGCGTACGTGCCGAACGGCAGTTCAGAGTACCCAGCCTTCTTGGAGTCTATCAGAGGGGTTCTGGAGAGCACCCCACCTGGTGACTCAATAGTTCTACTGGGAGACTTCAACGCCCATGTGGGCAATGACAGTGTGACTTGGAGGGGCGTGGTTGGAAGGAACGGCCTCCCTGACCTGAAGCCCTGTGGTGTGTTGTTGCTGGACTTCTGTGCGAATCACAGTTTGTCCATAACAAACACCATGTTCGAACATAAGGATGTCCATAAGTGCACTTGGCACATGGACACCCTAGGTCAAGATCTATGATCGACTTTGTGGTCGTATCATCAGACCTGCGTCCGCATGTTCTGGCCACGCGGGTGAAGAGAGGGGCTGAGCGGTCAACTGACCACCACCTGGTGATGAGTTGGATTAGATGGCGGGAAAGATGCCGGACAGACCTGGTAGACCCAAACGCGTAGTGAGGGTGTGCCGGGAACGTCTGGCAGAGTCTTCCGTTCGTCGAGTCTTCGACTCTCATCTCCGGCAGAGCTTCGCCTGCATCTCGAGGGAGGAACGGGATATTGAGTCCGAATGGGCCGTATTCCGTGCCTCCATTGCTGAGGCAGCCAGTCGTAGTTGCGGCCGCAAGGTGGTCGGTGCCAGTCGTGGTGGCAAGCACCGAACCCGAGGGTGGACACCGGGGGTTAGGGCTTCTGTCAAGCTGAAGAAGGAGTCCTATCAAGCATGGATGGCTTGCGGGACTCCCAAAGCAGCTGATAGGTACCGGCAAGCCAAGCGGCACGCGGCTTCGGCGCTGGTCGAGGCAAAAACTCGGGTGTGGGTGGAGTTTGGTGAGGGTATGGAGCACAACTTTCGGTTGGCCTCGAAGAGGTTCTGGCAAACCGTCCGACACCTGAGAAAGGGAAAGCAGCTCCCAGTTCACACTGTTTACAGTGTGGATGGGGGCTTGCTGACCTCGACTGTGGATATAGTTGGTCGGTGGAAGGAATACTTTGAGGCCCTTCTAAATCCCACTGACATACCTTCCGTAGAGGAAGGATACGTAGAGTCTGAGGATACGTACATAGACAGTTCTATCACCGTGGCTGAGGTAATTGGATAGTTAAATCGCTCCGGATGTTGGGGGACTGTGTTGGTTGACACGCCTCTACAACATTGCATGGAAGTCAGGAACAGTACCTCTGGACTGGCAGATCGGGGTGGTGTTCCCATTTTTAAAAAGGGTGACCGGAGGGTGTGTTCCAACTATAGGGGGATCACACTCCTCAGCCTTCTGGGAAAGTCTACTCCAGGGTTGGAGAGAAGGGTACAACCATTAGTTGAACCTCTGTTAAAGGAGCTGCAATGTGGTTTTCGTCCCAGTCGCGGAAGACTGGACCAGGTCTACACCCTTGCAAGGGTACTGGATGGTATGTGGGAGTTTGCCCAACCGGTCTACATGCACTTTGTAGACTTGGAAAAGGCATTCGACCGTGTCCCTCGTGGTGTCCTGTGGGGGGTGCTCCGGGAGTACGGGATTGGTAGCCGCTACTACGTGACATTCGGTCCATGTACAATCGAAGCAAGAGCCTGATTCGCATTCCCAGCGGTAAGTCAAGCTGGTTTCCGGTGAACGATGGCCTCCGCCAAGGCTGCCCTTTGACACCGATTCTGTTCATAATCTTCATGGACAGAATTTCTAGGCGCAGTCAAGGTGTTGAGGGAGTCCAGCTTGGTGACCTTAGGATCTCGTCTCTGCTATTTGCAGACGATGTGGTCCTTATGGCCTCATCAGGCTGTGACCTTCAGCGTTTACTGGAGCGGTTTGCAGCTGAGTGTGAAGCTTCTGGGATGAGACTCAGCACCTCCAAATCCGAGGCCATGGTTCTCAGTCGGAAACGGGTGGACTGTACCCTCCGGGTTGGGAGTGAGGTCTTGCCTCAGGTGGAGGAGTTCAAGTATCTCGGGTTCTTGTTCACGAGTGAGGGAAGGTTGGAGCGTGAGATCGACAGACGGATCGGTGCAGCATCTGCAGTAATGCGGTCACTGTACCGGACCGTCGTGGTGCAGAGAGAGCTGAGCCGGAAGGCAAAGCTCTCTGTTTACCGATCGATCTACGTTCCCACCCTCACCTATGGTTATGAGTTATGGGTCATGACGAAAGAACGAGATCGCGGATACAAGTTTAAGCGGAAATAAGTTTCCTCCGTAGGTGGCTGGACTCACCCTAAGAGATAGGGTGAGGAGCTCGGCCATCCGGGAGGAGCTCAGAGTAGAGCCGCTGCTCCTTCACATCGAGAGAAGCCATTTGAGGTGGCTCGGGCATCTAGTCCGGATGCCTCCCAGGCACCTCCCTGCTGAGGTGTTTCGAGCATGCCCAGTCGGGAGAAGGCTTCAGGGAAGACCTAGGACACGCTGGAGGGACTATTTCTCACAGCTGGCCTGGGAACGCCTTGGTGTCCTCCCGGTGGAGCTGGAAGAGGTCGCCGGAGGCCAGGAAGTCTGGACTTCCCTACTGAAACTGCTGCCCCCGCGACCCGGAGCAGAATAAGCGGAGGAAAATGGAATGGATGAATGAATGCATTCAGGAATAAATGATATAAGACAATGTGGTATTCATTGAATAATAATAAAATAATGCACTCAGTAATAATATGATAACAACCACTGAGGTATTTATTAAATAATGATAAATGAATGCATTCAGGAATAAATGATATCAGACACTGCAGTATTCTTTGAATACTAAGGAATGCATTCAGGAGTAAGTGATATCAGACATTGTAGTTCTTCCACATACATTGTAAACACCATGTACTTGTACTGTTTCTTAAATGGACTCATATTAGGACATTGTTGTCCCATAGTTTTACTCCGTATAGTGATATGCATCAGACCATTAAACAGTAGACCCGCTTTGGTTTTAACAGCTCCCACAGATAGCAAACGGAAAAAAAGAACGATCCTGTCAGAAACGGTACTGCTTCTTGCAATACACAACAGCAGTTTAGTTCCTGTTTTTCGCGAGACTGGGCTATAAACATGTTTTGAAAGAGCGGAACAAAGTCCACCACTGAGTAAGCCAAACAGGCTGCAGGTACATGCGTGTGCACGTGCGATCTGCCAGAATGAGTGTCACCGGGTTCTCTGACTCCACCACAGAACCCTACTCCTCCTGACATCTGTGAGTCAATTAGCTGAAAGAAGAGAAAACATCCCTGCCCCCTCTGTCGCACCCCTCCTCCTTCACTTCACGCAACCCTTCCTCCACCAGGCAACTCCCAACCAGCACAGCCTGCTTTGCTGGCGTTGCAAAGTCGGCCCAGTCTGCCCGGGCTGGTGGTGTGGGGTGCTTGTGGGGGGGAGGGACAGCCAGTCATGGCCCGGGGTGTGAGGGTGGTGGGGTGATGAGGTTGGATGTCAAGAATGTGGCTCATGGTCGAGTCTTTTGTGTGTTTTGTGCGAGATGAATAGGCCCATGTCAGGGCTGGGCCACTCGCGGGGCTTCCCTGTTGACTCGTGTGTTAAGAAAAGCCTCCAAGTCCTCGCGCTCAGCAAGTCTCGCAGAACGAGACAGATGATAAACCTAAACGCCCACTACATGTAACCATTTCCTCCATTTATAGTGCAACGTCAGCACAGGATATGTTCCTTCATTCATTTTGCGCCAAGGAACTTTCCATATTCCTCAGGAGCCGGTTAGCATGACAATTTACTAACATTTTGTACTGTAATTAGTAGAAAACGGACATATTTCATGTAAGAACATAAGAACATGAACAGTATGAAAATAACACAACAAACCTGACCTGTTTGTTGTTTGTTGACAATAAAAATATAATTTTTACTTATTTAGTAACTTGTATGTCAGCGAGCAGTGACGTGCTGTCAGGGGAGATGATTTCAAAAAGGAATAAAAAAGTAAAATAAACATTAATATTTTTATAAATAGATTTTCTGTGCGACTCCAAATGTTTACTTCGGTAAAAATCGCTGAACTTGCCTATTTCCTGATCCAAAACAGGGCACATGGTGCATGCTAGTTTGTTTTTGTCAGCATGTCGTCAATAATATAATGTGGCATTATTCCATTCCATTTTCTTGCGCTTATCCGGGCCCGGGTCGCGGGGGCAGCAGTTTCAGGACTGGCATTATATTATATATTAAATGTTGCAAACATTTATTCTACACCATGACTTTCTACAGCTCGTGGTTAGCGTGAATGTGACATCATTATTCTGGCTAATTGGACAATATTTATAGTATAGGCACTATATTTATAGTTATAGGCACTCCCCATAGGAACTCCCATCATGTTGTGCTGTTTTTTTTTTGACAGCACCGGCACCAGCTGGAGAGCAGCAAGTGAAACGCAAAATAATTTTATGCTCTGCTAAATTAGTATATGGTCTGATCTCGACTGCCAAGATGGAGGATGTATACCCAAGCTCACCAGCAGGTGGCCCAACTTTTACATCAAAGTATCGGAACTTTTCCTGGAGTGTTTTTCAGTTCATAAAAAACATTTAGTACATAGAAAACATTTTTGTCTTCTTTTTCTTGTTATCTTTTTAATGAGCAACCTGTATTAACATAAAAAACTCCAAATGAATCGGTACTCCTGTCATGAACCTCACCGCACATCACTGTTAGCGAGCCGCTTTCCGATTCATGAAGGATCACTTAGGACGGCGGGTCTTGAGTCTGTACTGTGAAGGCCACTTCCTGGTTGAAGGAGGATGACAGGATGACAGAACCATACCGTTGCTCTAACAAAAGTCAAGACTTTGGATCGATTTGAACTGGACTGCTCAAGTTGTATTTAAGGCATCATCAGGTGATGCTCAAAGACTAGAAAGGACAGCGATAGTCCTCAATGACCTGAGGACGAGTGGACGAATAAGAACAAACACAGGCAAAACTGAACGCGTGTTTGTTAGCAAGCTTCCTGGTTCATGGAGAATGATCGGCCGGATCGGGCCAATCGTCTACACTCTGGGATGAGATGAATGCTTGCACAGTGAGTTGCTCTGACCGCATTTTTATCTCGATTGGCATCGAAATGCTACGCATTCTTCTTTCGCCCATTTGCCACCCCCTCCACAAAGTTTCACGGAAATGCTCGATCAAAACAATTACTGCCTATTCTTGAGGGTCACAAGAGGACTGGACTCTATCTACACATGGTAGGGCATACATGAACGCCAGCTATGTGAACCACTGCAAAACTAACGGACCCTTTTGATTTTTTATTGTTGCTTCTGTCTCATTCGTCCCCGATGCCCTTCCATCTCCTCAGGCTACTGCTATATGGAAATACACTCCAGTCACATTGCTAATTATTTAAGAGTCGTCACCTCATTAACGGTGCCGGGGAGATAATGAATGATTAATAGGTCACTTTTCCCATCGTCAGACACTGTGTTCTCCCGCTCCCTCGTTACCCTACCAGTTTTTACAAGCTGGGTGGGTGTTTTGGTCTCCGCTCGGGCCGCTCTGTCCAGCACCGTGTGTGCACATTCCTGGAGGTGACTGGAAACATCATCAGTGGCTGTAAGGCAGGAAGTGCAGCGGAGGGGACATGATTAGTGTTTGTGTCGACAATGACGCGGCGGGCTGGAATGGTGTTGCCTGGATATGCTGGCGTCGGGGCCTAGTGGTTCTGACTGTAAATGACCGGTCGGGATGGGATAGATGAGTTCTGGTCTGTGTTTGTATAACTGGCATTAAGTCATCATCGGAGTGTGTGAACACCTGCAGGCACTGAGGCAACTTATCGCGCCTCCGGCATCGAGATAAGGGGAAAGGGAATTCTCCGCAGCGAAAGGGACGTTATTTCAGCAGTTATCTGGCACTTCAGACTTCCCTTCACGGGCTCAACTTTCTCAGGCGATAGAAACCTTTTAATGCGGCGCGACGCCTCCTTTTACCGTCAGCCTTTCAAGGGCTCCAATTGCTTCGGATACACCGCGTCAAACAAGCTTTCAAACAACTCCATCTTTGCTCGCACTGACAGGGAAGTTGGAGGACGTATCAGACAAACGGGGGGATAAGTGAGGACAACTTTGAACTGCCTCTCCTTTGAGGACGCTGCTGGAAAGATAATATAAGAAGGACGATTTCAAAACATTCCCCCGCTTGCTGCATGAAAGCTGCCAGTTAGGCCCATTGAAAGTAAACTAAAAGATACTTCTGCTATTTTTTTATCGCCATGGTTTTTAGATCTGGACATCTTTGGAGTGAGTCCAATATCTTGCACGAGTGCTTAAACTGACAACCGCAGTGCATTTGCAAGAGGGAATTTCCGGGGGGTTGAAGGAAGACGGTTTGAATATGATTGAGAGTGTGAGTACTTCATAACAGTAAACACAACAGTTTTCCTTTGAGTAGCTGAAAACTTTTGTGATTCCTGTTCATCTGTCTTACAGTGTTGTGTAAACATCCCCTTAGAGTGGAGTAAAAGTTCTAAAATTGAGGCTTCAATCTATCCCGGTTTTTCAAACGTATATTAATTCATGCTCTTTGTGGTTGAATTTGACCTAATAGTAAAAAAAAGTATGCATATTTAAAGAAATGTTACATATTTTTGTCTGAATGGAGCATTTTCAAGCATAAAAATGGCTAGATGAAGTGAAATACAAACGTAAGACAATAATAACACGCATTCAATATGCAGTATTCTACACAGGTGATACATACAAGAGCCAGACTTGATCGCGGGAACAATTGGGTTTTACTGCAGTTTTGAATTATCTCACAACAGGCACTATAATAATAACAACAAACGTAATAATCATAATTGCGCCTGTAATCCAAATAAAACTCAACTTTGAACCCCCAATGTCACTTCCTGTGCACACGTCGGAACACATTTATTGTAACACACACAAGCATGAGTTTTAAGTATGTCTTAAATTACTATTATAACTTTTACATACAAATAAAGTATAAAGTATAAAGGTGACTATATGGGTTTTAGGTATGTCTTAAATTACTATTATAACTATTACATACAAATAAAGTAAAGGTGAGTATATGGGTGTCTTGAGAAATTATATTTATGCTAAAAAACACACATATAGAACGTTTTCTATGCTCAAACTATGAAAATATTCTATGGTAATTCATGAACTGCAGCTCCCCAGTGTCGGCAGCACTCATGTAGATCATGAGGCTATCGCCACCATGTTTGATGGATTTAGATCATTTTGAATATTTGACAGTGAAAACGCAATAACATGAGTCTGGAATTGCTAAGGTGTTGAAATATTACATTTCAATATCAAGATATTGCAGTTTCAGTGCCGTTTGTAAGCGGGTTGCTCCTTTCAGTGGGGTACCAACGGCAGCGTTATGGTACCTAAAGGTGGGAACCCAATGGGAGAGGATCATGTTATTCTTCGGAATGTAACAGTAAATGGTTTTTATACGTTTCATTGAACTGCAGCTCTCCAGTGCTGCCTGCATAATTAAACACAATTAATGCTAAACGTATCAGTCGCTTGATGGAAACAAGCCTAAAAACACTGTTAAATATTGCAGACACATGCTCCTTATAGTTCATGTTTTGCTTCCGAATGTTTCCCCTCATTGAACCACAGCTCCCCAGCTCCCCAGCACTCATGCAGCCTCAAACCATGCCACTATCACCAGCATGCTTGTTAACTTGCAACTCACTTGTGATGCCAACTTTTTAGACAATAATGAATGTGTGTTGTTTTCAGCGGATTGTACAGCTATGATGGTATGCAAGCTGTACACTGACTACTCTAAAGTATGCCCAAGTATACTTTGTAGTAGTAGTAGTAGTATTTGCCCTTGAGATATATTGTCATAAAAATGGGATCTGAATGCAGGTGGTGTATTCGCTGTGGCAGTAAAGTATTATGTTAAGAATATCATCAGGGTTTACGCCGTGGATTAAAGCCGATTTTGGCTGCCGGTTTACTTTGATGGCCGCCACTCAAAATTAGTCGAATTCCAAGCATTTTTAAATCATTTAAGACCAGAAAGGACGTGAATGCTAATGCCTGTTATTTAAATGCCAGACTTTAGTACACTTGAAATAGATGAATAGATGGTGGAAATGATGGCTCAGTGCTCAAGCTATGAAAGGAATTTTGATTTAACGTAGCTGTGTAGCAAATATCAGTAAATATGTCTGCTATCGTCAACATATTTTATTAATTGAAGACATTTTTCATACAGATCCAAAACACACATTATTTCCCATTGCTCATTTATACTCCCCGTAATATATAAATAAGCAAAACTGTCAAAATATGGGAATATGTTGAAACTGTGTATGTGACTTTTCGTTTTTTTTCAAACAAAAATAATCACATGTGAACTTCCATCCATCCCATCCATCCATTTTCCACCGCTTATCCGGGTCCGGGTCGCGGGGGCAGCAGCTTCAGTAGTGAAGTCCAGACTTCCCGGTCCCCAGCGACCTCTTCCAGCTCCATCGGGAGGACACCAAGGCGTTCCCAGGCCAGCTGTGAGACATAGTCCCTCCAGCGTGTCCTAGGTCTTCCCGGGGGCCTTCTCCCAACTGGGCATGCCCGGAACAGCTCACCAGGGAGGCGCCCGGGAGGCATCCGGACTAGATGCCCGAGCCACCTCAAATGGCTCCTCTTGATGTGAAGGAGCAGCGGCTCTACTCTGAGCTCCTCCCAGGTGGCCGAGCTCCTCACCCTATCTCTTAGGGTGAGTCCAGCCACCCTACGAAGGAAACTCATTTCCGCCGCTTGTATCCGCGATCTCATTCTTTCGGTCATGACCCATAACTCATGACCATAGGTGAGGGTGGGAACGTAGATCGATCGGTAAACAGAGAGCTTTGCCTTCCGGCTCAGCTCTCTCTTCACCACGACGGTCCGGTACAGCGACCGCATTACTGCAGATGCTGCACCGATCCGTCTGTCGATCTCACGCTCCAACCTTCCCTCACTCGTGAACAAGAACCCGAGATACTTGAACTCCTCCACCTGAGGCAAGACCTCACTCCCAACCCGGAGGGTACAGTCCACCCGTTTCCGACTGAGAACCATGGCCTCGGATTTGGAGGTGCTGAGTCTCATCCCAGAAGCTTCACACTCAGCTGCAAACCGCTCCAGTAAACGCTGAAGGTCACAGCCTGATGAGGCCATAAGGACCACATCGTCTGCAAATAGCAGAGACGAGATCCTAAGGTCACCAAGCTGGACTCCCTCAACACCTTGACTGCGCCTAGAAATTCTGTCCATGAAGATTATGAACAGAATCGGTGACAAAGGGCAGCCTTGGCGGAGGCCAACGTTCACCGGAAACAAGCTCGACTTACTGCTGGCAATGCGAACCAGGCTCCTGCTTCGATTGTACAAGGACCGAATGGCACGTAGAAGCGGACCATCAATCCCGTACTCCCGGAGCACCCCCCACAGGACACCACGAGGGACACGGTCGAATGCCTTTTCCAGGTCTACAAAGCACATGTAGACTGGTTGGGCAAACTCCCACATACCCTCGAGTACCCTTGCAAGGGTGTAGAGCTGGTCCAGTGTTCCGCGACCGGGACGAAAACCACATTGCAGCTCCTCTAACCGAGGTTCGACTAACGGTCGTACCCTTCTCTCCAGCACCCTGGAGTAGACTTTCCCAGGAAGGCTGAGGAGTGTGATCCCCCTATAGTTGGAACACACCCTCCGGTCACCCTTTTTAAAAATGGGGACCACCACCCCGGTCTGCCAGTCCAGAGGTACTGTTCCTGACTTCCATGCAATGTTGTAGAGGCGTGTCAACCAACACAGTCCTCCAACATCCAGAGCCTTGAGAAATTCTGAGCGGAACNCCACTGGGGAGTGATTTAACTACCCCAATTGCCTCAGCCACGGTGATAGAACTGTCCACGTACATATCCTCAGAATGTAGATATAAAAGAGCGTCAGACTCTGTGGGGAGCTGCACTGTGCAGCCGTCATAACAGACAGCCATGATGCATTATTTACGCCAAAAAAAATTAACGAAATTAATTAGATGAATGAGTTCCCGCCGTTAACGCATTTTTGACAGCCCTAGTCATTTTATATTTTTCTGTAACATTTGTTTTTGCAAGTCATGGGTCATGATCAGCAGTGTCCATATAAAGGAGGTGAAGCACCAGTAGAGTCACAAACGTTGCTCATTCTGACCCCCACCTTTCCAGCCTTGTTTTTTAACTTTCACTCAGCCCCTTGACCGCCTCCAATCCAAAGTCCCTCACCCAGTTCTCCTCTCCACCGTGGTATGCTTGACTCACCCCCACCCCCTTCCTCCAACGCTCCCTCCCCCAGCAGCCTTGACTCAGGCTTATTGCCCTCGCTCAGCTGCTCAGTGCGACGCTGACTGTTGATTGGTGCTCGAGAGGAGAAGGAAGCCTTGGGAGTATTTATAGAGACTCTCTCGTTTACCAGAACAATAACAACCCCCACCCCCACCCTCTTTCCAGCACACACACGCCACAAAAAAGAGCAAAGTGACTTTTGGCTTCACGTGGGACACACTTTGCCTCGTTGTGTGTTGCTCACTTGCAGCGATAACAATAACAAAAACGAGGACAACTTTGCTTTGCCACGTTTTGCTGGATGCTTGAGTTCACATCCCCGCAAAATGACAAACGATCGTTACCAATAGCTTTTGCGGCTACACGAAACCGACTGACTTTCAGGAAGTGGCAGCAGAGTACCCGCAGTCACATGGTATTGACGCTTGCGGACCTGTGTCAACACTGCAACCCAGCAGTTTAACTGTAACTCTCCTGGAAGTTCCTCTCTGAGTTAAAGGCTTTGTTTACACAACAACAAAAGATTTTCCCCTGTCTTGGTAGGCGTTGTAAAGTGCATGCCAGACCACTAGTTTGTCAAAAACAAACATTCAGTGGATACACCGAATAACCTTGGAATAACGTTCCTACGTACGCATGCAATAACAAGTCTTTAAACGGTTACGACCGAATAGGTATGCATATTTAAGGAAATGTTACATATTTTTGCCTGAATGAAGCATTTTCAGGCTCCAAAATGGCAGCGGCCGTGCAAATAAGCAATTAAAAATTCAACCGATGTTTGTTTCTGACAAGAAAGCAATCGCGTGTGAGCAACCGTTCCTGGTTCAAGTGACTCAGTCTCGAATAGATATAAGACATGTACGAAATCCTCAAATCAGAATCAAAAGTGGGAAAAAAAACGGACATCAACCAATGCCGCTGAGTCAGACATCGTAGTCACCACAACACGTCCGTAGAGAACACCCGTGGTAAATCAAAACAACTACAAAGGCATAGAGGCCAAAGATGGTAAATTAGTGACCATTAAAATAAGGAAAACACATTTTGGTCTACATTGAAAATTTATGCAACGATTTTTCCCGGTCAGCATGCAGTATTGTCGTGTTATCGATATTATGACCCCCATTGTGTTCTTAAAGGAAAACTGCACTTTTTTGGAATTTTGCCCATTATCCGCAATCCTTATGTGAGAGATGAACACATTTTTTTCTCTTTTGTGTGCGTTCTAAAGATATAAAAACAGATACAAAGAGACAGCTCAGTGCTGCACGTAATGGGACACACCAATGCCGCCTACAACAAAACACCTCCAGAAACCTCCAACAAGGTTTTATATCAATGCTGTGACCATATAGTAACAAGTGCATTCATGAAAACATGCAATATTTACAATATTTTGCGTATTTTGGCCATTCTAGGCATTACAAAAACTTGCTTGCTCAGCGCATTGATTTGACACAGCGACGTAGAAACAAACGCCTACACCTAGTGTTAACTTTTCCAAACTCCGAAATAAAAACAAAGCAGCAGAGGTGGCATCTCGAACATGTAGCCTTACCGGTTGGTTGTGGTCTGAGGCGTTGTGAGCGCGACACTGACGCAATACGGGCGAGTGTATGATGAAGTTAGTCGGTAGCTGGCTAGTAGTGTCAATGCAGCAGTAATGTAGTACGATCGGAGCAAAAATGTTGATAATAATCACGTTATTGCGTGATTATCACGTGTAAATGTAGAGTTGCTAGCACTTTTGGGGCACGTTTTTATAGATAGTGTTTTCCATATGTGCAGTAATGGGCTGACTATCTGTGGTTATATCTTTTGAACGCACACAAAAGAGAAAGTACGTCTTACATAAGGATTGTGGATGATGGGGAAAATTTCCAAAAAAGTGCAGTTTTTTTAATTTTTATCAAACAACATGTTAGCAGCCTGTTAAATTACAGGAATGCAAAAACAGGACCCTGGAAATCATTGTCCCTCAGCTCCGTCACCCTTCTATGATGTCATCAGCGGTTGGCTCTGTAGCGCGTCGCTAACTAACACAGTTATGCCACAAGTCTCTGCTTTTCCTATTGAATTTTTTATTAAAACAACCCACAATGGAGCCAAAAAAGTGCCAGCACTTTGAGAAAGAAGGTGCAGAAATAACTCATAGCAAAACACTAGGGGGGAGCCTTTGTGGAGTTTGTCTAATATTGAGCAGGAAAAAGTGACATTAATTCATCCCTTTCCTTCCTCATCACTCGTGTAGTTGTTGACTTACATTTAAGGGTGTGTGTGTCTATGTGCGCCGTTTCAGGTACTTGGATTAGGTAAACAGACGAATATTAGATGTGGGTGACTTGAAATACTTGAAATGGAACACACAGAACTGTAGGCGCGAGGGCTTGTAAGAACAATGCGTCGTTCCCCTTGTGCTGTGACTGACACACGTGTGCCATGAAAACTAACAACCACTGCTCGCAAATTACAGAGTCTGAAGATAAACAATCGTTCGACATTGTTGGACATCAGGCGGCGCCTGTGTGAAACACTCACTTCTCCTGCCTCACTCTCACGCTTTGGTAGACCGACCGCGCTGGATTTTAGCTCGATGGCTGGTGCTCTTGGTGGACCTTTGTTCGGTTCCCGGGTGTTATACTATTTATCTCTATTTGTGTCGCTGTGCGAAAGCAGCATCTGCAATTTCCCTGTGTTTCCCATCATGCATTGCTCTTCTTTGTTAGAAAGCAGGCTCGACCCCGGCAAAGCAAAGCAATGCAGGATGGGAAGCAGTTGAGGTAGTTGTTGTTTATTATTTTCCAGTAGTTGTTGAGTTTAAAGAGTTCATTGTGAGTCCCTTACTAGCACTGATTGGCTCCTGCCAACGATGCGTGCATCTCAAGGAACCACAGCTCCTCTAGTGCCAACAGCACTCATGCAACATCGGACCATAACACAGCCACGTGTGTTGGCAGATATTTAGACAATAATGTTTCCTTTCAAAGACGTTTCAAGCAGGCTTCATTAGATCATGCTCACGACTAGAGCTGTTCTATCTAACCTGAATAGTCCGGTTGCAATGCCCTGAGAGTAAAATGACCCGCATGAATGACAATAGTCACAGAGACATACTGTACTGTACATAATTGACACATTGGAAGCACAAACTGTGCCTTGCCAGGCCGAACTGAACTGTACCACTCAGTGGAAACTTGGCTTGTCAACCATACATTCTCACAACCGTCTTATCCATTTAAACATTTACATATGATCCATCATTCGCAGTGACTAAACATGAGTCGGAGAGGCATTTTAAGGCCTTTTACAGAAGCGACTCGTCGTCATCATCCGCCGCAAATATGCTGCGAACAGATTCGATGCAAAATGCTAGCCGGGCTCTGTTAGTGCAGCATCATGATTCACAGCGTGGCACAAGCCAGCGTCCACACTTGGGAGTGGAGGCACCACTTGCACCATATTGCTCCCATTAACACCGTCACATGACCCCGTGGTTCTCTTGCTCCTTTCTCGCGAGCCCACACTCACTCGCTCGCACGTCCAGAATCGATACATGGCTTAAGGGCGCCTGGCTGTGTTGTATGTGCTTGTGTGTTTGTGTTGTGTTGGCTCCGCCTCAAAAATGATGGACTTCAGTCAGTGGTGAGGATGTATCATGTAACGTACACAAAAGCAGAAGAGACTTTGTGCTGGAGCGTTTTGTGTGCACCATCTGTGGGCGTATGACTTAGAGCAAAAATAACTAACTGTACCTTAGAATAACAGCTTTTGAATCACGGTGATGTGACACTGGCTGGTCTATATTTGTAATAATTGTGGTTTATAATATTGGTGGACCAGCCAGGAGACTTATCATGCTTTGTCAGCGCTAGCTTCGGTTAGCCTTCTTATCTTCAGACTCCAAGCAAATGTACATTTACCTATAGAGGGTGCCTGGAAAATTAAGTTTTATATGGCTTATCGGATTTTGTCGAAAATTTTGCCTCAGTTTTTGTACACTGTAGTGTGTTTGCTCTGTATTGTATGATTCTGCGAAACACTGGCTGTCCGTGAATGTTGTAGTGTGACTGCTAAATAACCCTCCATGGGGCCAAAGAACGTTGTGAGTGCCAGCAATTTGATAAAGAAGATGAGAAAAACTATTGAATTTGATCTCGCCAGGATGTACGGGAAGTCTGCAATACGACTTTTGCATTGTTTTCTGCACTTAAAACTATAATTATTCTCTACAAAATATATTTTTTGATTATATTTTTGGGTGTCTGAAACAGAATAGTTTGATTTACATTTGTTCGTATGTGGAAAAATGCCTTGCTTTTTGTACGTTTTGGATTTAATGGGGCCTTTTGGAAAGGATTAATGAGAAAAACAATCATAATTTGATAAGAAGTATTGTTTTGATCCCTGTAAACAACCCACGCTATGATTATTTTTTTACACTTTTGTTGGAGAGTTTCCAGCAATAATTTTCCACCGTCCATTATTCCTGCCAAACCAGCAGGGCGTTTGCTTTTAAACGAACACAAATTGACATTATATACTTTTTTTGTCACAATGAAGTCATTCACGCCGTCGCAGGATACCAAAAAGACTTTCCCGTCATCTTCCATGCACCACGGAGATACAAAAATATTAAACAAAAATACAACAGTAAATTTGATTGTTTTCTTTTCTGTTCCCCTGCCCAGAATAAAAAATGGTTTGGTCCAGTCATCTGACTAATTGGTGCTTTGTAAACCAGCAAGTAGTTTGCAGCATAGCAAGTGCATGTAATTTTGCATCAGTAGCAGGCGTCTGTTGCCTGCTGTGTGCTGTTGCAGTTTTACTGTAGTGTATCACTTGCTTTCACCAAGGAGCTTGAAATAGGAGTAAAACTTGATTATTATTCTCCTGTGTCAGTGTGCTGTGAAGTGTTTCAGAAGAAAAACTGATGTTGATTCAGTTTTATTTGCACTGGCTGACTGGCTGGGTGAGTTTCTCAGAGAGAGTGCCCTACACCTGGGAGTGGCTTATTAACACTGGCTTAAAGTGGTTTGGACAATGTCAAACAATGACAAACGCCTGCCAAACGTTGGTCATTTACAGACAAATGCCCTGGACAATAGATTGTCTCCGCGCACACACACACATTTATATAGGGGCTCCCTTCATTTGAAGCGGCAGGTGAGGGGTCTTTCCGAAGTGGGCAATCAACAACACGTGCATCTGGCCAGCAAAGGCAGCGTCGATAGTCTGCACACGGAGCACATCCATGCACAGCTGTAGCTACACAGCCTAGAATAGCACATTCCTCTGTCCTCCCTCTCACACGTAGACCCACCGGTGGGTCACATGGACCAGAAGTGGACGTGCACAGCGGGCCAGCTCTGCACAAACACACCCCAAAACATGCATGAAGGTGCTGTTGTTGTTTTTTAAACGGACATACTCTCACATTGTTATCCCTTATGTGCTTGCATGTTTCTCAGGACGTTTAATCAGCTAAATGGCCGCTGGCCTCAAGTGTTATGTTGCATTCTCCTGTGTGCTCTTCTTGTCTCTTACAACACAACACAGGGCTCATGTCTCCTGAATTGAAAAAAAGGAGGTCAGCTGGCTGCAGGGCCTTTTCCTATTGGACCACCCTCCCTCTGTCTCTCGAATAATCTCACTGATGACATCACAGAGGCTACATTTACACTCAGGCAGCAACACTCTTGACATTAACTCTGTGATGGCAACACTGGGAATTAGACAGCAAACGTAACATCTATTTATCTAAGCTAAAAATAACACTCTAACTTCCATCCAAAATCGTACGCTTCTGGTTGTTTGCCTTCAAAATGTTATATGTCATATAAACAAGTAAAACATAAAAATCTATTTACAGTATCCAGCCAATGGTACCTGTCTAGCTACAAAGATATTGTCCACTGAAGAGAAAAAGTCTTGGTAATGTCGGCTACACTGCCAACTAGTGGCCTGGCATGCTAACTACCATTAGTAGTACCGTATTTGCTCTCGGGTCATAGTATCAAAATATCCATCTGTATATCTACCTAATTTTAATGTTGTGCATGTGTGAAATGTTGGCTTAAATATATATATTTTCAGCTAACTAGCTAGCTAAAAAAAAAAAGACTAGTCCATTAAGACAAAAATATTTGGCAATGTCAGGAACACTGACAACTAATGGCCTGGTACGGTAACTACAATTGACTTTTAGCGGTTAAGCTATTTAGCTGTCTAGCGATGTAAACGATAACATAAATGGATATTCGGCTAACTACAACTGAATTTGGACTAGGATCACAGTATTCTGTCATAGAAAGTTGCCATGTAAACACAGCAATGTGTTTTTTATTTATCAGTATTAGCTATTTAGCAACAACAGGCATGTGGCGCTGACTTTTGTTTGCTACAGTAGTGGCCTGACATGCAAACTGCAGCAGAATTAGACTGCCACGGTCTTAAAGTTGTGCACATTCAAAATATATACAAAACATATTTATAGACATTAGCTATGTAGCTTATTTTTCTTTTTATCAAACTATCTAAACGATAACAAAAAGAGCTTCCACCACTCATTTGTAATCGCTAAACTGCCAACTAGTGGCCTGGCATGCAAACTACAGTTGAATTTGCACAAGATCATTGTCTCATGGTCATTACTTTAAAAACGTTGTCATACAAACAATATCAAGTATCTATCCATTTTTCTCACAAGATATCTATCTTTCCCTTCTGTTGTCTCTCTAGCACCCTACCAATGTAAACAACAGCAAGTCACTTGTCTGAGCTACGCTGCTAACTAGCGGCCAGACATGCAAACTAATATTGATAAATACCGTATAATAACAAACATGCATATAAACATGCCCAAATTAACTATCTGTCTACATGTCTATCTATCTAGCTAGCTTTAATTATAGAAAAACAACAATTCTTTGTCCATTAAGACTGGAACTCATGGCAATGGTTAGCTGCATTGCCCACTAGTGGCCTGGAATGCTAATGAGTGCAGTCTCATTCAAAATGTTGTCAGATAAACACTATCAAAGTATCTATCCATCTAAAATCACATAGGCTGCTAATCTATCTTTCTTATCTACTTATGAGGACAAACAAGATGTCTTTCTCAATAAAAAAAAGTGAACGGGTGGGGAGGAGGGTATTTAAATGCGTTATGCAGCGTCTCTTAAGACTGCCCTTTTCTCCGGTACGCCCCTGCACAATTGCATTAATGGGCCAATAGGAACAAAGAGGAGGCAGGCCCCCAGGCTCCTCCCCCTCCTACCACCAAGAAGTCCCGCCTCCCTCGGAGCTTTTTTAGATGTGCATAATCCCCGAGTTGACCCAGAAAACAGCCAGTCCTTTCAAGATCTGATGCTGCGGTCTTTGTGCGCACCTCTCCGGCGATGACGCGCGGCCCTGTGGACTACACGCACTGCTGAGCCCCCCCCTTACCCCCCACCCCCCCTCGTCCTCCGCATCACAGCGGACCGCCGAACCACCGGACCGAGCCTTGAGAGAGAGGAGCAACTTTAACTTGTGAACCGAACACGGTACGTGTGCGCATTTTCGGATCGTAGTCAAGGTTAGGTCTTCTTACGGCGTGCATGTGTGCGTCTGCGCGTGCATGTTTAGCGTATACGCGCCTGCCTGCGTGCGTGTGTGGCGTGGTGTGCACGGCGCTCTCCATTGTTTCCTTGTTTGAGAGCCACGGCGATGTGATTGTTGTGCAGCGTCGCGCACATTTACGTGATGGCAATATTCCATTTAAACAAAACAAGGGGGTGGGGGGGGTGAGGAATTGAAATGCAGCGTGCGCGCCGTGTGATGTCACGGTGTTCTTTGTTGCAACCTTGCGTGCGTAAAAATGTGCCATGAGCGTTGAAGCATTGTTTGAAATCGATTTGCTTTAAGTGTGCACGCAAATTTGGCACAGAAGACGCCTAAAAAAAGCTAGATTAGGTTGGAATGTTCTTGTTAGTTGGACGTGAGGATGTAGAATACTGATGATAATAATCCTCCTGTGCCTCCAACCAAACAGAAGGGATGGCAGAGCACCTCATGATGCCCATGAATCACGGTTCAACCGGCGCTGGTCTCCACGGTTACCGGATGGGCATGAACGGCCTGCAGGCGGGCCACCAGCCGCACGGCAACCAGCAGGCCATGCGACCGCTGCCCGGCGGCCAGATGATGCATTACGGCGGCGCCCAGGCCAGCATGGAGACGGCCATGCGGCAGCGGCAAGGCATAGTGGCCGGGCCCATGAACGGACAAATGAACGGCGGGCAAATGGGCCACCACCACCACCAGATGACCTCCGGGAACATGATGTATAACGGGCAGCAGCAGCAGCATCACATGCATCAGGCCCAGCAGCAGCACCAGCCGCACCAACAACACCAAGCCCAACAGAACCAGTTCATGAACGGAGGCTTAACATCTCAGCAGCTCATGGCCAGCATGCAGCTACAAAAACTCAACACCCAGTATCACGGACACCCGCTGGGCCCCATGGGCGGGAACCACATGGGTCCGGCGAACCAGTACCGCATGAACCCGGCCCAGCTGGCCAACATGCAGCACATGGCTGGCCCGGCGCTGGCCCTGAACGGTATGGACGCAGACATGATCGACGAGGAGGTGCTGACCTCGCTGGTCATGGAGCTGGGCCTGGATCGGGTGCAGGAGCTGCCGGAACTCTTCCTGGGCCAGAACGAGTTTGACTTCATCTCGGACTTTGTGAGCAAACAGCAGCCCAGCACTGTAAGCTGCTGAGACGACACCTCCAACCCCCCACCCTTAAATGTCCTCATGAAGATGAACCCTTAGAAGGAGGTTTGCTCATCTCTTTTTTTAGGACCACCAAGCCAGGCCACGGTGCCAGGTGCGCAAAAGGAGAACTCTGGCTTGTGGTCTGAGTTGGAGGTGGTGGTGGTGGGGGGCGGTGGACCTCCCACTTCCTGGACATGAATGTAAAAACAAAAAAAGTCACAAAGCCACTCAGAACAATGACACTGTGTTTCCTCTCCGCCTGGATGGCCTCCAAGAAGGTGTATTTATTTATAATCGGACACAGAGAACTACCACCTACTGGGGCCAAGTGCTTTTTAATCATTTGACTTTTCATTTAAGATCAATTTAAGTTCCTTGCTTGTTTTTTTTCCTTTTTGTTTTTCCTCTCCAGCTTAAAAATAAGCTCACAGGTCCAAAAAGGAGCCTTAAATAATGACAAGGCGACCTGGCCATTTTTTTTTTTTTTTGGTTTTGTGAAAGAAAGATTATTTTTTAGATGTGCTGTTCTCAAAAATGGACTGCTTGTACTGTATGAAGCTGTATAACTCCAACACTGTTGTGTTCTTCATGGAGACGTAGAACCGCCTTAATCACGCAGATTCTTATTTATTATTGGTTGTTCATATTGTCCCTTTTTTGTGGATGAGAATTTGAAGGTGGAGGGGGAAAGGGATGGTCTTTGTGAAAGGTTTTGAGGATCAATAAAGATGGCCTGGATAGAAGAATGGCCTGATTTTCCATTTATTGCAACTCCCCACACATGTCACCCCCTCCCCCCAGGCTGTTGTGAGCTCGCTAAGTGATGACGTTAACCTGCGGGCAAGGTGGGCTCTTAAATCGTGCAATTATAGATCATATATGAGCAACGGAGGTGATGCGTTGGCCTGATTATGACCATCGTGCCAGGACGGGACGTTTTCATTGTTTGCTTGTGTGCCTCTTCCCTTGATCCTCAATGTTCTCATTTGTCATCATAGGCTGACAATTTCATCCTTGATCAGAAATGTTAAGAATAAAAACATAATATCCTGAAACATAAGCCCGATCCTACTTCACCCGTTTTCAAGTCAGTCAGACTTGCCGGGACCAATCTCGAGTTTCCAAGACCTCGAGGGAATTTTGTGCATATGGTTTTTCAGAACAAACTTTGAGCTGGGTGTGTGAGAAGTTTCAAATTATTCCGATTTACCGCGACCTTGTAAACTGTATAGTTGGGGTTTCATAATAGCACCACCATTGGGCTAAATTCTATGATCCAGAATTTTGTCATAGAAGACTTGGATCTGGACATGTGTGTGAAATTTCAAGTCGGTTAGACTTAGCAGCCTTTTAAACTGCATACTTTTTGGGGTTTCATAACAGCGCCACCATTGGGCTTAATTAAATGATCCAGAATGTTGTCATACATGAGTTACATCCGGACATGTGTGAGAAATTTCAAGTCGGTGAGACTTATCCGCCTTTTTAAATTGTGCACTTTTGGGGTTTCATAACAGCACCGCCAGCTGGCCAAATGTTATAATCCTAAATTTTGTCATAGAGGACTTGGATGCAGACATGTGGGACAAATTTCAAGTCAGTGAGACTTATCAGCCGTTTAGACTACGTACTTTTGAAGTTTCATAACAGCGCCACCATTGGGCCAAATTCTACAACACAAAATGTTTTCATAGAAGACTTGGATCTGGATATGTGAGAGAAGTTTTGAGTCAGTCATATTTACATAATTACTAAATAGTGTTATTTTGCGGTTCAGAAAACCAAAATTCTACGGTCCGGAATTTTGTAGAGGACTTTGAGCTGGGCATGTGTGAGAATCTTTCAAGTCAGGTAAGTGGGGCGGCCTTTCAAAGTGTAATTTGTGGGTTTAGTAATAGCGACACTAACTAGCCAAACTCTTTTTGGCCTAGACGATTTTGAGCTGAATGCGTGAGAAGTTCCAAGTTATCCAGACTTATCAGGTAAGTGGTGTGTCCCTTTAAATGGTGCACAGTGGGGGCATAATAAACAATGCTACCGTCGGGTAAAGTCACAGTACAAAGAGTTTGTTTTTGTAGACCCGGGCGCGTGTCAGAAGTTTTAAGTCAATTTGAATAATGGTACCACCATCTGGTCAAATTCTGTCATCCAGAATGTTGCCTTAGCAGACTTGGCGCTAGACAAGTGTGAGTTATTTGGTTAAAAAAGGCTCCACCCTGCGTAAAAGTCTGCGGCAGGTAGAAGTCCCACAAGTGGCTCAAACGTATTGCGTAAGGAATACTGCTGTTAAATTCGGTAATTTGGGGGTTTAATAACCCTGATCCAGAATTTTGTCCTAGAGAGCTTTGAGCTGACCCGAAGACGTCCCTTTCCTGTATACATTTGGCTGAAAAGCATCTATTTTTGGGCTATATATGGACCAAATTTGGACTCAACACAGCTGTGTTGAGTCCAATTTACCTTGAGGAAAAACTATTCTCGTAGGAAAGAGCAGCTTATGTAAGTAGCATTTAACTAACATTAGTTTCACTTACCAAGCTGCTCGCATTTGTTTCCTTGCTGTGTGTGTGTGTGTGTGTGCACGGATGGGGGAGGTGTGAATGGCCAAAGAATGCTTACCTTGATGGGGGTTTAACTGACTTAAAGCTTGTAAGCCGTGACTCACAAGAGGCCCGGTGCCTTTTCACAGCTTGCGCCGTGTGGACTTTGAATACATGTGTGTTTTGAATGTCATTTTCCCATTGGAAGTAATAGAATAGAAATTCCTCGCATACTCGCCCTTCAGCATTCACTACCCTGCAAATGAGCAGATCTTTGCTTCCAAAAATATTGTATTTGTATGGTTTTCTTTTCTCTAAAACATCTCATTCAAGCCCGGAATCATTTTCTGCCGAGTCTCCCGCAGATACTACTGCGCCTGCCTGCCGCCTTTGTATTTTATTTCTGCATTTTTCTTACATTCCCGGCACTCCATAGACATATAATGAATGAGTGAATTGTGCGTGGGAATACCGTGTTTTCCACAATTTATTATTCTCTCAAAACGATGTTAGAATGGCCAAATCATGCAGTCTATGGGCCAAATACTATCAAAGGTAAGTCTTGGCTGTGAAAGGTTGTTTCCTGGGATTAGCTTTGGGCAGTAAAATGAGTCGTACATCCGGGCGTCTTCTCCGCTCCGACTTTTGCTACATCCAACATGGCAGCGACGTTAACGTACGGCTCAGCGCTCCATGCGGCGTCTATGTATATATGTCCATGCGCTACCCCTCTCACCATTAACGGAGTTTTGACTACTCTGTTGTGGCGAGCGGACCCCCTGCCGCACGAACACGGGGTTCAAAGTCAATAAAGTCCTAAACTTTGAAGAACACGCCCACAAATTTTGCTCAAGCATCATATTTGACTTAAAGGGCTGTAGTGGTTTTATTATAGGGGGAAAAAAAACGATATGGATAATGGCCAATATTACATTTTCATGCCATCCCTAGTAAAAATACAGGTAAAAAAGTACCTCATACATGTACTACTGTTAAAAAAGCCCAACATTTTTATATATTTATGTGTTTATGCTCCACTAATAACATTTTTCGTCAAGCGTTGAGATTTCTTACTTTGTTCGGCAGTCCTTGAACGCACCACACCGCACAAAAGTGAAACTTGCACCATTTGTTCATCAGTCATCTAACTTGATCATTCATTAGTGGTGAGGATCTAGACATGTTATACTGTACATGTATGAGGCATATTTAGTGCTTAAACACGGATTTGGGGTTGTCGACATTCCAAACCCTCTTGGAGACAAAGCGACTAGCGACAAATCTAGCCGACGTTTTCGGTATTTGATATTTGAGGACCTAAAAGTGATGCAGGTATTATTGTGGAGTTTGTGTTCTCACTGAGCAGTAGTGGGTGGTGCTGAGAGATCCGCCTCATCCACCTCAAAGCCGTCACAAGCGGTACGCGTGCAGTCAGCTCCCACGGCACATTGACAGCATAGTCGAGCTCCACGGATCCATGAATCACGCATGTGTGAGGCGCCGTGCTGCCGGGGTGGATCTCGCCCCGTTTTACTGAACGTACTACCCAAACCTCATTCGGACTCGGTCATTTCCCTGTCAGTGTGTCAGAACGTGTGATGGGAGAAGGTTGTGGAGTGAATTTAAACAAGTCATCCTAACAGCAAGATAAAGGATGTAATTACTACGCTGTCTAGACTTTGAGAGGCGCAGGCTGAGATAAAATATTGAAATTATTTCATTTTGTTGAAGTGGTGGGCAATATAAAATGAACAAACCAATGATGAAGTTTATTTGTAGTGCTAAACAAAATTAAGGTGTTTTTACTCACTCTCGCCTGTGAGGTTATGCTTTTCGCTACAGGATCATATGCAAATACTGCCCGGAATGTGTCACGAGTGAACAACTGCAATTAAAGAGACATGCAGGAGTCTAATCTAAAAGTCTAAGTCTAGTCTAAAAGTGACTTTTACTCCAAATGTTGATGCAAAATCAGAGAGGAACGCACACCAAGTCACCAGGAGGGTTTGAAGGAGAGTGACAAAAATATTTTGGCTTTATGTATTATTCACAGTGTGTCGCAGTTTACCGGTGGTCCTGGAAAGTAACCCCTAAGAAAATTGGGGGATCTACTGTGAACTGTTACAGGGTCAAGCTGTTACCGTCATTTATGTGCTCTATTCACGCAATGTTAAATGTAATCAACAATGTTTTAACTTTACCCATAGGTCCATACGTTTTTTTTTAAATTAAATAAGAACCCTTAAGATTATTAGTGGGAAAAATCCAAAATGCAATTGTTTCCCAAAATTAGGTGAAAAGTATAACATTTGGGATAAGTTTATTACAGCTATGACTGGGTCAATAATTCAATAACAATATTGATTTTTTTATTCTATAACAACGAAAGCCACATTTTAAAAATACGCTTCTAATTGGAGTCTATGATACCAATTCGGTACCGATGGTAGAGTGTTGGCGTTTCATACACACAAGGTGCCTCAGTTGCTTCCTTGATTTAATTACCATGTATTATTATATAAATCTGGTTCAAAGTCAGAATTACGCAACCTTATTTCAGTGTGGCGGTTCTGCAGCAGTGCTGATTACCAAAATGGCGAAAGACACTGAGTGACACTGTGGTTGAGTTTGTAGGTGAGATTTGCACCCGCGGTGCTGCAGTGTTTGATTTGAGGTCACGTTGGAGAGAAATATGATGGCCGCGTTTAGCTTTTCACATTGTCAACAAAGGCGTCATTAGTGGTGTAAGAGCTAACGAGGGGAAACAGGACATGCCAGGAAGCGTCTTGCTGCTTTGCTTCATTTAAAGATGCTTCTCCTTCATTCCTTTTTATTCTTGCTGTCGAAATTGAAGCTGGGGATGATTGACACTGAAATATCCCTGTTGCCAATTAACTGGCTTGCAGTTTTTTTTTTTTTTTAATCTTGGCCTTGTCAAGAGAAGGGCTTAAAAGTAGGCCATGGCACATCGCTTAGCAACGGGTCTCATGCCCGGCACCAATATGGTGAGATGGTCTTCTAGTGTCGCCTGCTCGCTTATCTCATAATTGTACGCTGTAATGTTATGCCTCAATTAAAAGGCACAATATGAAGTCCTTTTTGGCTTTGAATAAATAACCATTTGGATGCCTTGTAATACGGAGAATAACATCACTGTCATTGCTGTGGCGACCCTGAATTACCAGCTTCATTGGCAGACCTGCCTGGACACCACTTATAGCCCTCAGAGTTTGTGTTTTTAAAATACCAAACTTACTGTATAGCTAAATTTTTGTTGGTGTCATACTTCATTTTCTCATCGCTCAAGATCAAATCCCATAGGATCCATTTTCCATGCCGCTTGTCCTCACTAGGATGGCAGGGGTATGCTGGAGCCTATCCCAGACTTTGAGCCAAAGGCGGTGTACAGCCTGGACTGGTCGCAAAAAATATATATGTTTAAACACTCATAAGACGATTTTTATTGACTTAAAAAAATGTCACTAGGCCAAACTACATGGGAAAATATGTTTTTTTGGTCAAAAGACTTAATTTTCACATTGCTCAAGATTGACACCCATTGGAAAATGTTTTTTAAAAAATCATTAGACAATTTTAAATGGATTGAAACTGAAGTTTTACATTGCTCTAGAACATTTTTTTTTACAATGTCAAACACATAACTACATTTTTGTTGGCCTAAAACTTAATTTCCACATTGCTCAAGATCAAATCCCTTAGGAAAAAAAATCTTTAAACTATTTTCAGTGCCATAATATTAACTATTGACATTGTTCAAGATCAAATCCCATTGGAAAATATAGACAAGAAAAATAAGATCATTTTCAGTAGCTTAAAAGTGAATTTCCACATTGCTTAAGACCAAAGTGGATAGCAAAATATGGTTTACAAAAATCACAACACAACATTTAATGGCTTAAAACAAAATTTTTACATTGCTCGAGACCAGACCATATAGGGAAATTATTTGTATTTAAAATATTAAACACATAACTCTAATTTTTAGTGGTCTAAAGCAAAATTTTCACATTGCTCAAAATCAACTCCAAAAAGAAAACATGTAAAAAAATTGTGTTCCTAAAAGAATTTTCTGTGTCTTAAAATTAAATGTTTACATTTCTCAAGACCAAATCCCAGAGGAAAATATGTTCATACCAAATTCATAAGCTAGTGTTGAGTTGCCTAATATTCAATTTTCACATTTCACTCAATGTTAAAACTCATAAAAAATGTTTTAAAAAAAATATGACAACACAATTTTCACTGTCTTAAAATTCATTTTTCACATTGCTCAAACGAAATCACAAGGGGAAATTATATGTATTTACAATATGAAATGCATAACTACATTTTTGATGGCCTAAAACTGAATTTTCACATTGCTCAAAATCAAATCCCATAGGAAAATGATCAGTGGCTTCAAATTCAATTTTGACATTGCTCAAATATGGTTTTAAAAACACCAAATTTATAACTAAATTTTTGGTGGCCTGAATTAAAATTTTTCCCCCATTGCTCGAGGCCCACAACAATATACAGGGCGTCCCAAAAAATGTATACACACTTTAAATAGTTGTAAACTAGGTGTTATTATAATTAGTTTAATTTTCAACATGTTTATTGTTTTTCTCTTCTTAAGCTGATGTCCGTTCTGGTCCAGACACCGCTGACAACGCGACGCGATGGAATAGCACACATAATGAAAGAATTCTTGTGCATTCCCGTTCAGTGGTTGCTCTCAACTCAGTGACTGTTGCAGGTCTCATTGCGCAGACTTTGTATTTTATCCCCTTATAAAGAAGATCTCATCCAGGAAGGATCTAACATCGCGATGGTAGTGTGGGGGTGCCTTCCTTGACCAATTCAAAATATGTTTGTTTTTTTAATCCTTGAAGTTTCTATGCATTGTGCTGCTTTTAAGAGCGCAGGGAAGTTGCAAATATCACCGGTAAGTTCCCAGAAAGCGTTCCAGTCAAACGTCAACAAAAAGCGTGGCTGACGAAGACAAGGAGCTAAGGTTTGTTTGCCAACAGATTATCTGACAATGACAATGATAATCTGTTGATGGTTATCTTAGCTACTTCCTGGTTCAGGGAAGATACCGCTAGGATTTTTCATGCAAAACACAACTTCCTGCCTCACTCGCTGCACTTGGCAGAACTTATTATTCCTTAATGCTACTTTAAAAAAAAAAAAAGTCTATCCCAAACAGTGCCCTCATAAAACCGCCACCTGCCTCAAGGAGGTCAGTCACAATTTGGCCTTCAAGGCAGTTTCTTTACTTCTGCTTTTTCCTCTCTCTTCGGTCCTCCCACCTCAACTGTCTTCCTGTGGCAGCTCGACGTTCTCTCGTTTTAAGTCAGCCATCGAAAGCCACATCATGACAAACACACAAAGTGAAAGAGACCAAAGACAGTGTGGGTTTTCCACAGCAAGTACTTTTATGATTCTATTGGACATCGACTGCACGTGTACTAGTTTGTTTATGTCCTTTTATTATTTGCAAAGTTTATTCCAGGGAAGGATAGGCGTCCATTTGCAGCTTTCGCACATGACCAGGCCTTCAAGTACACACGCACACGCACACGGGAGTCGAGCATACAACGTGATCAAACAAGCAAAAAGAGCCTCCTCAGTATCAATGCGGAGTCAAGGGAACGATAAAGGATTTATGTCTCATTATGTTGGAGCCTTCCTCCTCATATTAAAGCAGATGAATGATGACGCAGCATTTTCACCGCTGGTTACGCAAAGTAAAACACTTCAGCCGGGGGTGTATGCACGTACAGGTCCGTTTAGATTGCTATATGCATATTATATATGTATATACATACGTTACATTTTAGCTGGTCTAGTGCACAGGCATTATTTATGATTATAATTATTATATATCAAATGCATATATATGTATATATTTTTTCTTCATTTTTGAGTGGAAAATACTTTCATGGCAAGATATCTTTTGGCACGTTCAACACTTTAAGAACACAAAATCTATGGAATCGCAGGAGTGCCCAAATTAAAAGGAAATACATGTGCAAATATCATAAATAATTTTCCATTTTGTCATTGTCTTTTCTGTATTGTCTTTGTCTTTTCCATTTTGTTGTTGCTTTTATCTCTATTGTTTTTAGGTTGCAATTTTTTTTACAAATACGATAATAAAGTCTGCCCTGTGATTGGCTGGCGACCAGTCCAGGGTGTACCCCACCTCTCGCCCAAAGTCAGTTGGGATAGGCTCCTGCATACCCCACAACCCTAATGAGGATAAGCGGTATACAAAATGGATTGATGGAAAGTCTTTGTTTTTTCCATTTGGTCGTTGCTTTGCCTGTTTTGTCTCTGTCTTTTACATTTTCTCCAGTCAAGCTGGCGACTAAAAGCAAGGCAAAACAAGGACCCACCCATTCCGTCAGGGAGACGAGTCCACAGCTGATCATGCAATTCCTAATTGCAGTGACGATGTAGTAGCTATGTTTAACTGTAGCTCTTTCTTAGGAAGAAATGTCACAGACAGGAAGTAACGTCACTATCTCACCACCAACGTCTTACACGATGGAGTCCATATCGAAGCAGCTAAGAGAAGCGGCTGGATGGGACTAGCTAAAGCACAGCGGGCGGGTCGTTGTTTTGCCTTTGCTTTCAGTGGCCAGCTTGTATGGAAAAGACAAAGACAAAACAGGATAAGCAAGGACATAATGGAAAAAGAATATGACTACATGGATGAATGGGTAGCATGTTGGCCNTTATTATTATTATTATTATTATTAACATTGCTATTGGGTAGCATGTTGGCCTCACAGTCAGGAGGTTCAGGGTTCGAATCTCCATTGGGCATCTCTGTGTGGCGTTTGCATGTTCTCCCCGCGCATGTGTGGGTTTTCTCCGGGTACTCCGGTTTCCTCCCACATTCCAAAAACATGCATGTTAGGTTAATTGGCGACTCTAAATTGTCCATATGTATGAATGGGAGTGTGAATGTTTGTTTGTCTATATGTGCCCTGCGATTGACTGGAGACCAGTCCAGGGTGTACCCCGCATCCCGCCCAAAGTCAGCTGGGATAGGCTCCAGCATACCTGCGACCCTAATGAGGATAAGCGGTATAGAAAATGAATGAATGAATGATTCTCTTCGTATTTCCTATTATAATTGGCATTCCTGTGTTTCCATAAAGATCAAAACAGCTTGCTAAAACCCTCAGCTGCAACTCGGACCGGCGAGAGGTACAGATTCCTTAAAATAAATGAGCTACAAGTGCTGACAGCCGCAAGCAAGCCAAGCTAATCAGTTTTCGGTTGAAGTTCAAAGCGGTTGCCAAGCAACTATGCCAAACAAAAATGCAAAAACGATACCGGGCCTCAACATCAGGGTCCACAATCAGAAATAGTGCCAAATGTGTTGTGGAATGAGAGGGATTTGATATTATATGACGCCTTGAAGGCCTGCAAACGCAGAGTGGAAATGTACAATCACCGAATGACAGCTTCAAGAGGAGCTTCTCTGAGATCCGTGATAACATCAAAAACCCTAGGGGGGAAATAGAACACTGCACAATGGTATCAAAAACTCTACAATAACACTTTATTATGCATGTTGACCTTTTTTTTTTACGTTATTTCAGATTTGGTAAAAGACATGATTTGGTAAAAGCCAACTAATGTGAAGCCTACGGGGATTAGTATTTGAAGTAAATGAAAGCGTACCACATATACGGTAATTTCCAGTGTATAAGCTGTTATTTTTGCCTAAACTTTGAAACCTGTGGCTTCTACTGTGGGGCACCTAATTTATGGCCATGTTTTAATCTTGTGACATCTTGGATACTTCAGAACTACTGCTAATCGTTTAATACTTAATACTGAGTCATTGAGGCTCCTACTTTGGCAGGAGCCAATCACAAGCTACATGGGAACTCACGACAAGCTTGTCAACCGATTGGAAATCGCAGGAGGTCGCGAATCACGCTCGCGAAAATCGTCACACTCAACATTCAACAGGTAGGTAAGAAATATAAAGCACAAGTACCAATGTGTAGACTTATAAACAACAGTTATCCGAACTGCTTCCCATCATGCATTGCTTTGCTGGCAGGCCAGCCATCGCGCAGTGTTGACAGCCTTTTGCCATTCAGCTGCAATGACGACCTGTACATCCATCTATTTTCTATGCCTCTTATCCTTGTTAGGGTCGCGGGTATGCTGGAGCCTATCCCAGCTGACTTTGGGCGGGAGGCAGGGACTGGTCGCCAGTTAATCGCAGGGCAGACAGACAAACATTCACACTCACATTCTCACTCTAATGGACAATTTAGAGTCGCCAATTAACCTAACATGCATGTTTTTGGAATGTGGGAGGAAACCGGAGTACCCGGAGAAAACCCACACACGCACAGAGATGCCCAATGAAGATTTGACTATAGCTTATTAATTTAGTTTTATTTGTTGTATTTGTCTTGTGATTTTATATTACCATTCGTTTTGTATTTATTGTTATTTTATATACTCTATTTTAACTATGCTGTAAAGCACTTTGTTGTTTTTAAATGTGCTATACAAATAAAATGGATTTGAATTTGGATTTATTGTTGGCTCCTGTCAAATAAAGAGCTACCAGTTCTTCACTGACTCGCGCGCGCCACAATATGTCATTTTATGACATGAACATGTGCATCTTATAGTCTGATGCAGCTTTTAGATTTAGAAATCTGTTTTTATCTCCAAATTTAGTTAGTGTGGCTTAAACACTGGTGTGTCTCATACACCGGAAATTATGGTATATAATAGGGATATTGTCCAACTCTCAACTGATACCAATAACAATATGTGTAACGTCACATAGAGAGTCACCTGTGGTGAAACTACTGCACCGTGTGGGCATACTAACAGATATCTATGTGAAATACCACTGCCAAAAAAACCATTTATATACTCCCACGGCAAGGCATGCTGGGTAGCTTGTGGTACTCTTTCTCCCAACGTATTGCCGAATTTTTGCTTGATTGCTAAATATGATGAGGAGGTCATCAGAGTAGTAAACAAGGAGGAGTTACAGCAAACTCTTGATAACCACTGTTTTATAGTTGATATTGTTTGTATTGCTGTTGCAGCAGCTGGACTACCCAGCATGCTTTGAGGGCATTTTGGAAATAACAGTTTTAAAGTTACGTGTCATGTTTAACGCTTAGTTGTTGATTTAAGTGATGCGTTAATTTGCTGTGGATGTGTTTTTGTTCTTTTGCACCGTGAGCAAGTATGTGGTTCTGATTGATGCCACCTACTGTATATATAGCCAATGTGCCCCCACTCCAATGTGCAACCACTCGAGTCAGGCCCTCCCCTTTGTGAAAAGCCCTAAGTGAGGAACATGAGGAAAAAGCGTCCAACTTGAGTTATTTATTGACAACAGGAACATGTTTCTGTTTGTTTGGCAGTTTCCAGGGACGGGGGACACGCTTGAACTTGTCAAAGCGTTTCAAGTTTGTTTTTTTTCACGTTGGTGCGCTCGGCGGTTTAGCACCGGCAGATCCCTGGGGGTCAGGGTACACGCTGTCACGTTACTTCCTGATTTGATCACAGAGGGTTCCTCCCGCCCCCACCTGAGGACGTGGCAATATTTTTTTCATGCAACTGAGTGGAAATAAGCACATGGACGCATTCTTTCCAGGAGACACTCAGTTAAGCTAATTGTTATGTTTTCCCTGCGCGGCCTGCCGAGGGGGGCCTTTAAAAGGCAACCGTGTATGGCGTGCTTGCAGCCTCTGTGGCTAAGTGGCTGATTCCGGCGTGTCGAGGCAGGTGACACAGGTTGCCTAGTGACGACCGACACCCCTCCACCCACCCCCATCCTAAATCTGAGCTTGAATGATTTGCCAGCGCTTTGAAGTAAAAGGAGGCAGCATAAATAATTGATTCCGCCGCACGCCGGCTGACAACTCACGGCGGCCCCGAGCACGGCGAGGTGTCCCAACAATGTCTAAAGGTGGTAAATATTTAAGGCTTGTGTGATTTACACGCCAGTGGAGCCGTGGTTTTTGCCGGTGAGTCGCAAAAGTTTTGACAAGCATCTTTTCTGCCGCAGGACGAATTCCCTCAGTGAAAACGCACTCAAGTTTCAGTTTAAAAAACACTTAAGCTCTCTGATGTCATGCGTCAAAAACTCCCAAGCTGATTGTAAAAGTGACTTTTGAAGGCAGCAAAAAAAATAATTGTTTTTGTTGTTGTTGTTTCCTTTTGCTCCCCGCCGCTTCCTAAAGGTTCCAAGTGGAATCTAATTAAGCCACTGCAGTCAATGCAAACATCCAAAGAAACTAAAGTTTAAAACAAACAAACAAATGAAGGTACGTGCTAAACAAGCATAAGAAGCCAAAGCTGTTATAAAGTTAGGGAAACTAGGAAATCATCATTTTAGTCAATATCACTTGTCTGTATTTTGTATTCTCTCTCTCTCTCTCTCTCTATTCTCTCTCTCTCTCTCTCTCTATATATATATATACACACACATGCACACGCATTCACAAATATATATACATTTGATATTTATTATCATTATATTATATGCTTCTGCCGTCCGATTGACTGGTGACCAGTCCAGGGTGTTCCCCGCCTCCCGCCCAAAGTCAGCTGGGATAGGCTCCAGCATACCTGCAACCCTAATGAGGATAAGCGGTATAGAAAATGAATAAAGTGAATGATATTATATGCTATTATTATATTATATACTAATGTAATATTTTTATGAATATATACTCACAATATTTATTTAACTAACATAGTATTAATACATATTGTGTAAAATTAGATAATGAAATGTACATATTATATATTTATATGTATAATATGTAGCATTTGCATATTCTTAAACAATATATATTGTGCATGCCAAAGCAACAGGTGGCGCTACAACCTTTGTAACCATAAGAGCCTTTCAGCCAATCAGAAGCCTGAAGAAAGTCAATCCTGGAAAAGGCACAGCAATAACAAAGCACCATACAAGAGAGTCAAAGCCAAACTGCAAAAGTCCAGTATTTTTGAATATGTATTATATTATTATATTATTTGAATATGTTTGTTTGGCCTCATGCTGCATTCGCACAAGCTGGGAAGTGGGAAATCTCCCACTTGGAGCCTTCAAGTTCTAGCCTCAAAGAGTTTCAGGCTGATGAATCCAATAAGCTTTGTGGAATGACTCCATATTGTTGCTTTAACGTACGACGCAAAAGAGTGGAGCGGCAAAATAAACCAACTTAAATTGTTAATGTTTTTCATCGTAAAAAGTGTTGACATATTTCTGAAGCCAATCAATAATGACTGAGGTAATGTTCCGCCTGTGGGCTTTTCTTGCTGAATTGCATTATGTTACAGGGAGCTCATATGATTGCATTTACAGCCTCGGACGTGCGGCTTTATATGACCCGGGACCGTGCTTTATGACGGGTCGCAGGTTTGTAGGTTGTGAACGGAAACAGTATTAGGGCAGCCTGTGTCCTGCACACGGCGTCTTTATGTGCACGGCTTTAAAGCTACGTGCTAATCTGGTGACAGCGTCGAGCGCACGCTACCAAAGACAGACTAGCCGTCTGTGAGCGCGGGGGTGGAATTGACACACGAGACGGCACTGTTTGTGCGTGCAATCGGCACTGTTTGTGCGTGCAATCAACTAGCAGCGAGTGGGCGTCGATGGAAAGACAACTTATTTGACTTACAACACTGTCACAGTGTGCTTTGTGCAGTGGCATTTTTTACCAGCAGGTCAATGTGTCATTCAAAAGCATGCAATTGTGCTGCAAAAACCTAGCTGCAGTGAACGCATCTGTCGAGAAAGGCTGCATTTCGTTCGAGGAGACAAATTTGAGGGCCATGGCAGGACACTGTAGTATACTGTAACACTGGGCAAGCTCATCACTCATTTGATTGGCCACTTGTTACTAGGCAGAATAAACACGACTCGATTATAACCATGCCCCATCGACCAGCAAAACCCTTTGGCGTATTTGTATCATGGAAGCGTCAGTCGAGAAAGGTTAACAATAAAGGAGAATGAGGGTCTCCGGGATTTACTTCTCAGTACATCTCATCCAAGAGGAGACTGAGGGCCTTTGCAACAAACTAAGCAAGCTAACGTTAGCATGCATGTTTGTGTTTGTCATTTCTAAGCATGTCTTCCCATAAGTTACCACCAGCAAAGGTTTACGCCACTCACATCTGGTATCCACTTGGCAAATTTGCCTGAACAGGTACTAGAAACAGTAGCTGATTTTGAGAGCAGCAGACATGGGTCAAAGGAATTGCTTCTCCATGTTGATTGGCAACTTGTTGCTAGGCAGATTCTACAGGCCTCCAGGATAACTGCTCCCTAGACCAGAAGAGTGGGTTTCTCTGCTTAAGCTGCTGCCCTTGTTACCTGACCCTGGATAAACAAGATGGACTGACGGACAGATGGATGGACGGAACTCTGCAACCAACATAGGTCTGCTGACTTAAATTTTGTGCAAGATGACTGAGGTACCGTATAATACTGTATGCATGTTAGGTTAATTGGCCATAGGTGTGAGTGTGAAAGGTTATTTGTCTATGTGTGCACTGCAATTGGCTGGCAGCCAGTACAGGGTTTACCCCGCCTCTTGCCCAAAGTCAGCTGGGGTAGGCCCCAGCATATCCCCGCAAGCCTAATGAAGATTAAGCTTAACTTAACTTATTTTTCCAGGTTCCGTGGCTAGCGTCACAATTTCCCGCAGTTTGCAATCTACTCTCTTTTTGTGTGTTTTTTGTTTGTTTGTTTGTTTAGTTTGACTTTGGAGGTGTATTTTCCCAGACAATGTTGGCTGGACTCCTGATTGTACCACTTGAGTGGCGTTTGAGCGTGTATTTGTACGGCATGTACACAGTATAACTGCACTGCGTCATATATGGTATATGACTCGTGCATTTATTTCTATACAACACGTTGAATCATCATTACAATCAACCCACCACAAGTGTTCAGAGAGAAGCACCTTGCCAATATAAGAGGTGTCTATAAATAGCTCTTATACACACAACAACACATTGGCTACCATTCCGTCAACAGCACAAACATAGACACTGATGTATGTGTTCTCATGCACGTCAGCTACAACCAGTGGGCCGGGTCACTGTTTTTCTGTTTGTGCTCTCTGAGGATACATTGTAGCCAGCATCGCACACACACGCACACGCACACACACACACACACACACACGCACAAGGGCTACTAGCCCACTCATGTGATGACAAATAATGGAAACATCACAAAACAGCTTTTAAGGGGAAAAAATAGCACAACTTGATCTTTAAAATTAATACACTGTAGGATGCAAGATTGGTATTAATGAAGCATGAAGTGTGGTCACTGGTGTAAAAATAACACATTGATCATCACGCTGAGTGGAGCAGATGGAGATGTGGACACCCATGGCACAGCATATCACAGGCCCAAGGAGAAACACCAAGGAGACAGGGAGGGTTGGACTCAATGAGGTTATGCTGCCCCCTGCTGGTCAGTCAGAAAAGCACCTCAGTAGACGTCATCATTTGACCAATTTATTTTTTATTTTACCATCAAAATACCTGTCAGTGTGCAATATAACCAAATACTATTATTTTTAAATGTATTTGGAATACACACTCACACAGGTCACAACAACAGCACATGAATAATAGTGGCTATGCAGAATTTTTTTTTTTTTAGGAATTTTTTGGAAAAATGGATAAGTGGCATAGAATATGGATGGACAGGTGGTTAAATAAATAAAAATGCAGATTTTAAAAAAATATTAATTTTAACCTCAATGTGTATTAATCTCACTAATTAATCATACAATTTAATGTGTCTAATGTTGCGGCCAGATTGGTATATCTATCTACTAAAAGACATTATAAAGTAGGGGTGTAACGATTTTAACAACGATTCAATTTGTATCACGATTCGTGGTTGCCGATTTGATTCAAGGACAATATTGGTTCTTTTAAAACGATACGATCCAAAAAGATTCAGTCACATTAAAATCGGTTCAGTAACTTTTTAGCCAAAAATTCAAGCAGTCTGATGGCGAAATAAATAGCTGGATCCTGGACCGTGCAGGTGAAGTTTTCTAAAATTCCCTTGGCTTTTTGTAAGGGAATTAGGTATACATTGTTTATGGATACAAACAAAAAGGTAAACAACAATTAATGGCAAACGCATTAACATTTTATTTGAATAAAGTGCAACCAACACTTCAGGTTGAATTAACAAAGATTAAACGACCAGGTTGAATGATTAATTGTATCTGATAAAACATGACTGACTTGAATTTGATACCTCATTCACTTCTCTAACCAAAGTATTAAAGAAGTTATTTCTCACCACCAGAAATGTCATGTGCAGATAGTTATGAAAGTAAATGAATATCCTACATACTGTAACGTTTGCACAGATTATTTTAAAGCTACGAAGAGGTGTTTGATCAACACGCTTTATCGTTGCAACAGAAAATGGAACATACGCCGGAACAACAGTGTCTCTTAAACGACAAGCCCCCCATTCAACCAGAACACACTTCTTCTTTTCCTTTCGGCTTATCCCTTCAGGGGTCGCCACAGCGAATCAATTGCCTCCATCTAACTCTGTCTTCTGTATCCTCTTCTCTTGCGCCAACTACCTTCATGTCCTCTTTCACTACATCCATAAACCTCCTCTTTGGTCTTCCTCTAGGCCTCCTGCCTGGCAATTCAAAACTCAGCATCCTTCTACCAATATATTCACTATCTCTCCTCTGGACATGTCCGAACCATCTCAGTCTGGCCTCTCTGACTTTATCTCCAAAACCTCTAACATGTGCTGTCCCTCTGATGTGCTCATTCCTGATCCTGTCCATCCTGGTCACACCCAAAGAGAACCTCAGCATCTTCATCTCTGCTACCTCCAGCTCTGCCTCCTGTCTTTTCCTCAGCGGCACTGTCTCTAAACCAAACAACATCGCTGGTCTCACCACAGTTTTGTACACCTTTCCTTTCATTTTAGCTGAAACTCTTCTATCACACATCACACCCGACACTTTTCTCCACCCATTCCAGCCTGCCTGCACACGCTTCTTCACCTCTTTTCCACACTCTCCATTGCTCTGGACTGTTGACCCTAAGTACTTAAAATCCTCCACCTTCTTTATCTCTTCTCCCTGTAACCTCACTCTTCCACTTGGGTCCCTCTCATTTACACACATGTACTCCGTCTTGCTGCGGCTGACCTTCATTCCTCTCCTTTCCAGGGCAAACCTCCACCCCTCAAGCTTCTCCTCCACCTGTTCCCTGCTCTCACTACATATCACAATGTCATCTGCAAACATCATAGTCCATGGAGATTCCTGTCTAACCTCGTCCGTCAGCCTGTCCATCACCATAGCAAACAAGAAGGGGCTCAGAGCTGATCCCTGATGGAGTCCCACCTTCACTCGGAACTCCTCTGTCACACCTGCAGCACACCTCACTACCGTCTTACAGTCCTCGTACATGTCCTGCACCGCTCTAACATACTTCTCTGCCACTCCAGACTTCCTCATACAATACCACAGTTCCTCTCTGGGCACCCTGTCATAAGCTTTCTCCAGATCTACAAAAACACAATGCAGCTCCCTCTGACCTTCCCTGTACTTCTCCATCAACATCCTCAAAGCAAATACTGCATCTGTTGTACTCTTTTTTGGCATAAAACCGTACTGCTGCTCACAAATGCTCACGTTTGCCCTTAGTCTAGCTTCAACTACTCTTTCCCATAACTTCATTGTATGGCTCATCAGCTTTATTCCTCTGTAGTTGCCACAACTCTGCACATCTCCCTTGTTCTTAAAAATGGGCACCAGCACACTTCTCCTCCATTCCTCAGGCATCTTCTCATTATCTAAGATCTTGTTAAACAACCCGGTCAGGAACTCTACTGCCACCTCTCCTAGACACTTCCATACCTCCACAGGTATATCATCAGGACCGAGTGCCTTTCCATTCTTCATCCTCTTCAATGCCCTCCTCACTTCTTCCTTACTAATCTTTGCTACTTCCTGGTCCACAACAGTCACCTCTTCTACTCTTTGTTCTCTTTCATTTTCCTCATTCATCAACTCTTCAAAGTACTCTTTCCATCTTCCCATGACACTACTGGCACCTGTCAATACCCTTCCATCCCTATCCTTCATCACCCTAACCTGCTGCACGTCCTTCCCATCTCTGTCCCTCTGCCTTGCCAACCTGTATAGATCTTTCTCTCCCTCCTTGCTGTCCAACCTAGCATACAAGTCATCATAAGCCCCTTGTTTGGCCTTTGCCACCTTTACTTTCACCTTACGCTGCATCTCTCTGTACTCCTGTCTACTCTCTTCAGTCCTCTCAGTGTCCCACTTCTTCTTAGCTAACCTCTTACTCTGTATACACTCCTGCACCTCCTCATTCCACCACCAAGTCTCCTTATCTACTTTCCTTCCAGATGACACACCAAGTACTCTCCTACCTGTCTCCCTGATCACAGTAGCTGTAGTTGTCCAGTCATCTGGAAGGACTTCCTGGCCACCCATAGCCTTTTTCAACTCCTTCCTAAAAGTCACGCAACACTCCTCCTTTTTCAGCTTCCACCATTTTGTCCTCTGCTCTGCCTTTACCCTCTTCATCCTTCTCACCACTAGAGTCAACCTACACACCACCATCCTATGCTGTCTGGCTACACTCTCACCTACCACTGCTTTGCAGTCACTGACCTCCTTCAGGTTACACCTTCTACACAAGATGTAGTCTACCTGTGTGCTCCTACCTCCACTCTTGTAGGTCACCCTATGTTCCTGTCTCTTCTGGAAGAAAGTATTCACTACAGCCATTTCCATCCTTTTTGCAAAGTCGACCACCATCTGTCCTTCAGCGTTCCTCTCCTGGATACCAAACTTGCCCATCACCTCCTCATCATCTCTGTTTCCTGCACCAACATGCCCATTGAAGTCCGCACCAATGACAACTCTCTCACTTCTAGGGATGTTCTGCATCACTTCATCCAGGTCTGACCAGAATTTCTCTTTCTCCTCCATCTTACATCCTACCTGTGGAGCATACCCACTAACCACATTGAACATCACACCTTCGATTTCTAGCTTCAGGCTCATCACTCTATCTGACACTCTTTTTACCTCCAGGACGTTGCTAGCAAACTCCTCCTTCAAAATCACCCCTACTCCATTTCTCTTCCTATCTACACCATGATAGAACAGCTTGAACCCTGCTCCTAAGCTTCTAGCCTTGCTACCGTTCCACCTGGTCTCCTGGACACACAATATGTCTACCTTCCTCCTCTGCATCATGTCAACTAATTCTCTACCTTTTCCTGTCATAGTTCCAACATTCAAAGTCCCAACTCTTAGTTCTAGACTCTTAGCATTCCTCTTCTCTCTCCTCCTACGGACACACCTTCCTCCTCTCCTTCTTCGGCCAACAGTAATCCAGTTTCCACCGGCACCCTGTCGGTGAACAGCACCGGTGGCGGGCGTTGTTAACCCGGGCCACGTCCGATCCGGTATGGAAGTCATTTGTTTGATTCGCATGTTCTGGTTTGGCAAAGTTTTACGTCGGATGCCCTTCCTGACACAACCCTCTGTATTTATCCGGGCTTGGGACCGGCACAATAAGACACTGGCTTGTGCCCCGTTGCGGCTACATTATTCAACCAGAACACAAACATCCACAAATCTAACGCTCACTACGTACCTTTTGTCTTGTCATGACGTTCCCATCCATGAGTTTGAAAGGCTTCAAGTTGGACTTACCTTTGGATGTGGTCCAACACTCTGAATAAATCATACCAAATTGAAGAGGAAGTAGTCATGTCGCTAACAAGCATGTATACCAATAAAAACACACCCCATATTCTTTGTAAAATTGCATTTTCAAAGACGTCCACACAGGCTTTTCTAACAGCGCGCGCAAGCTCAGCGTCACATGACGTCATCGGTGTGCCCCAGTCAACAGGCATGACTAATCGATTTACGACAGCTCAAACTGTTACAAGGGTACGTTTAACGTCTTTATCATTGAAATAGCAAAACACACGTCCGTATTAAACCTGCAGTGCTTAAATCCAATGTCTATTTCCTAGTACCGATTAAAACGATTGATTACCTTTCAAACAATCGTTACCTGTCGGCCGGAATGGCAATTTGGCAGACACAGATCGATGTCATTGGATCATAGGAATATACAGTAAATTGATACATCGATCTAGTGGCTGAATGGTTACAGCCCCTATTAAAAAGGGGCTAATTCTTTAAAATTTAAAAATCCCTCAACGAAACATTTGATTTTTAAAATAGTACATTTAAAAAAAGTCTTTAGGCTTTTGCCACTACAGCATTGTAGTGTATGTAAATTAGTATAATGCACAGTATCTAATGTAGCAGGTATTTTCCATACCGCTTGTCTTCCAGTTGAGTGTATGTGGCTCCAGCATACCCGCAACCCTAATGAGGATAAGTAGTATAGAAAATGAATGAATGAATGACATCCACATGCAATGTTGCGTGCATGTAAATAATCACATCAAATCATCAATTACAAGTTCCACCATTATATATTTATTGAACAGTGTTGCACATGATAGTTCTCTTCAGGTAGGAACTCTAATAATATTGTATCAAAACACTTAAAAAAGTACAAATAACAGAAGTGAAGACATTGTAAACAACATCCATAACAAGAAAAGCTTCCTCATGGCAGTATTCTGCAGAACTCTTATATTTGTTTATGATTATTTTGTTAAAAAATAATCATAAACAAACAAAAGCATGCACCTGAAAAAGAGAATCATTTGACGCGTTCCCATTTATTGGGATGAATGTAGTCATTTCATCATTTAGGTTTTTTATTTAGGTGAATTTCAAGTACAAAAAGCTGAAATGTACAAGAAAAAATGTAACAGTAAAAAACAGGCCACACAAAACAGCCAGTTGAAATGCTGGTATGAAGTTAAATGTAAAAAAAAACAAAAACGATGCATGCTGCCTTAGGCTGGATTGTGCTGCATTGAACAAAAGTGTCCTCATTACATGAGGTGGATGTGATTCCAAAGATGATGGCGGTTGTTGTGTCGATGTGGCGTAGGCGTTACATCAGTCAAATACTTCTCACTGGGTCTCTTCCGACCCATCACACTCGTTTGAGTTTGTCGATGTGAAAGGTGAGCTTGAGGGCGGGGCCCAGCTTCAGGCCCATGTACTTCATCATCACATCGCTACGCAGCAACAGTAGCGCTTTGCCGTCGATCTCCTGCAGCACAGGACGGTTGCGTTATTTAATGTTTGCAGAACATAAAAATAGTCTATGTAAACATTATGGGTGTACCTGTACGCCATAAACACGGTTCAGTATGTAAAAATGCTAAAGAGAAACTGTATGACAACATTGCGAGGCGTTTACACTTCCTGTCCCACGCTGTGGAGACTCTGGACCAAAAAAATGCTTTAGACCCCTAGTAATGATTATTATGAAAGTATGCATACGTGTTTCCTGAATAGGTCGGCGTGCGGAGCCAGCACAGGGTCGATGTCCCGAATGTACTGCATGACTTCCTCTACGCTCCAAAAGTTGGGGTCCTGACTGCTGGGCCTAGGGCTCTCCCGAAAACTGCCAGAACCTGAAGGAGCATTAAAATCATCCCTTTGCTCATTGTTCAGGTATGTGTGTGTGTACCTGACGAGTTGGCGTGCCGCACCCCCAACTTTTGCAAAGACTTCAGGGACAGAGTGCTCTTCCTTAAGTGCTGTGCTGCCGCCACGCTGCTTTCCACGCATTCCCCTGACCAATACAGGAAAACCCATTTAATGCAAATAACAAAGAAAAAGACAACCTAAGGTGTGATTGTGTTGGAGAAGGGAAAGCTCTAAAATAAATAAAGCACTACCAGTCTTCATTAACTTTAACAGTCATTAAAGCAACAACAAAGCTGATTTAAAGTTAAACCGTGCAAGTCCTGTTTTACTGCCATTGTTTTTAATCAGGTGCAAACTACAGGCGCACCTAAAAATAGCATACTCAACTGCGGCGAGTGTAGGGCATCTATAAAATATTAATATCAATAGTTTTGGCTTATGCACTATCCCTTTGAAAAGTCCTACCATCACACTTCACAGACAGCAGCTTAGTAAAAACACAATCAAAAAAGGGCATCACTACACATCTTAAAGTGCAGCTTGGAGCTCTACCAACAATCTGTCAGTCAGCTCCAGTCATTTGAGATGTCTTTTTTTTTTTAATCAACGAGTAGGCCAACAGTAAGGTGTTGCTATTAAAATGTGATGTAATGTTAGCACTGTAGCTCTCCCCCTGTCCCACTGCTTAAAATTACGTTGTTATAAGTGATAAATGTCATCTACTCCATTGGACAAGTGCAGAGTTACAGTGTACCATAATCCCTTGTTTATCACGGTTAACTGGTTCCATACTCGACCGTGGTAAGTGAATTCTCGCAAAGTAGGATTCCTTATAGACTGCACGGTGGTTGTTGGTGGCCATACAGTCAGGAAATCTGGAAGCTAACTCTGTGTGGCATTTGCATGGAGTTTGCATGTTCTCCCCGTGAATGGGTTTTCTCCAGGTTCTCCGGCTTCTTCCCACGTTCCAAAAACATGCATGTTAGGATAATTGGAGACTCTTAAATTGTCCATAGGTATGAATGTGAGTGTAAATGGTTGTTTATATGTGCCCAGCGATTGGCTGGAAACCAAATGCCCAAAGTCAGCTGGGATAGGCTCCAGCATACCCCCACAACCCTTATGCGGGTTAAACAGCATAGAAAATGAATTAAATTATATACATGTATTTATCAAAAAAATATTTTCGTAGTTTGATCATGCAGCAGTTTACAAACCTTCTAAATAAACGTTTAATAAAAGTTTTAAACATTATTAGAGCCCCCTGGAGATGAATGAAAACCCATATAGTTACTTTTACCCTTGTATTGTCTAATATAGTACAGATAATTAGAGAAAATAAGTCAATAAAGTCATATATACAAATGTGTTCCGGTGGCATGAACACGAAGTGACAATGGGGGTTCAGCTAATAGTATTATTATAACAGTATTATTTATAAGGTAATTACCATCAGTTGAAGGACAGGAGCTCTTGGCCAGTTTAGAGGGTATGAGGCTGGTGTACAGGTTCTGGAGGAGCCTCTTGGTGCCTCGTCTAGAACCCGTCATCAGGTTATCTCCCAAACTTCTCCTTTCTGAAAGCATACAAGGTAAACATTATTTATAACCAACCTTTAAAAAAATATCCCTTGTTAGATTTATAATTGACAAAAATTGCAATGTGCTTTGTTTGGATTGAAGGAAACAAAATTAAACTTTATGGTCACTCGCCTGCAGCGTAGGTGCGTCCGTTGTGATGCAGGCTTCCTTTGGCCACAGGTTGACTGCCAAACATGGGGTCGCAGTGGAGATTGTGGCAAAGCTTCTCCAGGAAGCGAAGGACGTAGGTGACGCTGCTGACGATGGGCAGCGTCAGCATGTGCTGCTGCTGGTTGAAGAAGGCTGGATGCCACACACAATTTAATTTAAACACATATCATCATTCATATGTGTTCATTCATAAAGCTCCTTACCTGAAATGACCTCACCCCCCTGGCCAGGCTTGAGGCAGGAGAAAACTGTGGCCTGGTCGTGGGCGGAGTCCACGCAAGCCTGGACGCACTGCTGAAGCACAGAGGATGCCCGACCAGGACCAAAGTGGTCCGGCAGCTTCTGGATACGGCGCTGGTCCAGATGGGGTCCCACTTTGCCATACTTGTTTAGGTAAACACAAACTAGGTGGGGCAAAACCACAAGGTGAGTCTGTAGCTGTAGGCAACCTCATGATGCAGTTTTTATTAACTCCACTTTATCTACCTCTGTATGTGCTTTAAAAAGTTGGACTGAAACTTGTGTGTTACACTTGCAATTATTAACGCCTGTTTCCTACTAACACCCCGTCCTCTTTTCAGTTTAGGAAAAGAGAGAACTTTTGATAATATTTCCATAAATTCTGGTGTATAAGCCGCCGATACTTTTTTCTTCGAACCACGCGACATACAGTACAGTGAACCGGCTAATATGTGGCTAAATTTTAATTTTATGACATCTCCTTCACTTCAGAACTACTACTAATTGTTTAAAAACTGTGCCGCTCAAGAGTCAGTGAGAAAACCTTAGCGGGAGCCAATCACAACAGTCACAATCATCAGTGCACTAACAACAGCACATCAACAGATGAGAAATAGACAGTTATGCACCAATACAACCCTAAAATCAAAAACAAAACAAAACATTTAAACCATTCCCAAAATGCCATTTTAAAATGTGGAAATGTGCTGCTTAAACAGTATTATAACAAATCTGTTTTTTCCTCTTAATTTAGTGGGTGTGGCTTATACATTGGTGCTGCTTATACAGCAGAATTTACAGTATCTTGGTACCTGTGGGGGCCTGTAGTGCAGAGTTGGGGATGGTGGCATTGTCGAGGGGTACGGTGCTGATGTCAGGCTCGGGGGTGCTGCTGGTGGGAGACGTGGGGACTCCATTAGGTACCAGGCGAGGTTTTCTCTGGACAAAAAAAACATTCTATCATTTGTACCATTCTCTATGTATCACAGAGGAAACCGCAACTACAATGTTAAGCCACAGGCCAAGAGGAGGAAATCCATAATGAATTGGCAATGTGGGCTGGTTGGCAGCCTGAATACAAAAGTCTCTCGTTGTGATGTTATTACTGAACAAAACAATCTGCTTGTCTTGCCAAGCACAGGTTTGTTGTGTGTCTGACTCCTACCTTGCTGCCAGGCTTCGGCCCTCTTTTTTTGGGGATCTTGACAGTTGAGGCCTGGGCCTGCTGCAAGGATATCCTCTGGGCCCAATTGGCTGGCAATCTGCCACGAGGTCGTCCTGGACCTGCAGTTGGTCGCCCGGGTCCTGCCATGGCATCTTGCAGCCAGCCTGCTCTCTTCACCCAACTTAACTGCAAAAATGGCAACAAGGACAATGTCATGTAGTCATTACTGTTAACCACTCAGTCTACTTTTGACGGTGTCAAGCCTACCTTATGTCCAGGCTTGGGCCCTCGTTTCTTGGGGATCTTAATGGGCTCCAGGCCTTTGGTGGTCTGGATGCTCGGTGGTCCTAACGCCGCAGAGGTCTTCTGATTCCAAGGCCTCTTAGTTTTCCTGCGTCCGGGTTTGCGTCCCTTCTGACTGGAAGGTTTGTCGCCTTTTAGGGGCGTGTGCATGGCTTGGTTTTCCACCGCTCCATCGGTTAAGGACCCAATACTCTTCGGCAACACTGCTGTAAGGAGGAAGTTTTGAAGATATTGCTAAAAATAAACTGGGTCAACTTTCACACAATTTGATCATGCAACTCAGACTCTTAAAAAGTGAGTGCAGTCAATAGTAAGTCAAAAAAGCATATTAATTGATTCTGACACAGCTTCCATGCATTTATACATAAAATATGTCATTTTGTCTACAAATGATTGTTCTGGATACAACTAGATTGTCATATGCTTTCAAAGTAGCAACTCTCTTTTAAACTACTGCACTTTTTTGGAATTTTGCATCCACAATCCTTATGTGAAACATGGACACATTTGTTTCCCTTTTCTGTGTGTTCCGATTAAAGACCTTTTTTTTTTCTTTTAAGTCTTGCCGATCCAATTCTGATACTTCTTTTTTATAATAATAAGCTTATACAACAACCAGATCAGCCCAATCTTTGCACATCTCTACTTACTTTGAGAGTACTTATTTTGACCTCCAAAAAAAAAAAACTGCTCACTTTATCGTGTTACATACACGTGATCATGTATTAACAGGTACATGTAATACATACAGTATTATTATTATTTATTATTATTATTTTGAACATTTTAACCATTGCTGGAATTTCTTTCCTCTGCGCATTGATTTCACATAGCCAATAGGAGCTAGCACGACTTCCATCAACAACAGCAGCATATAAACAGCGTGTCTGTGCTATTACTAATCATGACAAAATTCGCAAGAGTTGCCGCCACCACAGATAACTACTTTTAGACAAATGAGGAACTACAACCTTATCTTTTTAAGCCTGAATATAGTGGGTCTCATGACGTGCTATGTTAGCGCTGTCATGCCAACCCTTGTCCTGTCCTTGTCCCCCCTGTGTAAACAACACATAAAGAAAGGAAAGGATTTTGGATGATGGGTAAAATTCCCCCCAAAATGCAGTTTTCTTATTACCCATTGCCTTATTATGAAATACAAACAAGCAGGTAATATCTGCCTCATCTCAAGTCCTCTACCTCCCCCCTCCTGGACCCTCCGCAGTTCGCCTACAGAGCCAACCAGTCTGTAGATGACGCCATCAACCTGGCCCTCCACTACATTCTGCAGCATCTGGACTCCCCAGGAACCTACGCCAGGATCCTGTTTGTGGACTTCAGCTCTGCATTCAACACCATCCTCCCTGCTCTGCTCCAGGACAAGCTCACCCAGCTCAACATGCCTGACTCCACCTGCAGGTGGATCACTGACTTCCTGACGGACCGGAGGCAGCGCGTGAGGCTGGGGAAGAATGTCTCGGACATTCAGCACAGGATCCCCACATGGTTGTGTACTTTCCCCCCTGCTCCCTGTACACCAACAGCTGCACCTCCAGCCACGACTCTGTGAAACTGATTAAGTTTGCGGATGACACCACCCTCATCGGGCTCATCTCAGACGGTGATGAGTCTGCTTACAGGAAGGAGGTGGACCGGCTGGTGTCGTGGTGCAGCTGCAACAACCTGGAGCTCAATGCTGAGAAGACAATGGAGATGATCGTGGACTTCAGGAAAGTCAAAGCCCCCCTGTCCCCCCTCGTCTTGACAGACTCTCCCATCACAACTGTGGACTCCTTCCGCTTCCTGGGCACTAACATCACCCAGGACCTCAAGTGGGAGCAGACCATCAGCTCCCTCATCAAGAAGGCTCAGCAGAGGATGTACTTCCTGAGGCAGCTGAGGAAAGCCAAGCTGCCTGTCCAGACGATGGTGCAATTCTACACGGCCATTATTGAGTCCATCCTCACCTCCTCCATCACAGTGTGGTTCGCTGTGGCCACTGCCAAGTACAAACACAGACTGCAGCGCATCGTGCGCTCCGCTGAGAAAGTGATCGGCTGCAGCCTTCCATCTCTCCAGGACCTGTACGTCTCCAGAACTCGGGGGCGAGCAGGCCGGATACTTGCTGACTCTTCCCACCCAGGACATGGACTATTTGAGCCACTCCCCTCTGGCAGAAGGTTACGGTCCATCCGGACCAGAACCTCTCGCCACAAGAACAGTTTCTTTCCTGCTGCTGTTGAACTCATGAACACTTTATAACATTTGCACTATGCTCACTTTACAATCAGTACTTTTGGCACCTTAAAATACCTGCACTAAAAACACCCTCATGTCTTTACTTATCAGTGATTTCAACTTTTTACTCAGGGTTCTATGTTTAGTTAGTGTTAGTTCTATGTTTATTTAATGTTCTATGTTTACTTAGAATTATATGTCGCACTGAGTCGCCAAAGAAAGTTCCTAGTTTGTGAACTGTTCACTTACAATGGCAAGTTTTTCTGATTCTGAGGTGCGTCGACTCCAAAAAGGATAAGGAACAAAAAAAAGCAACCCAAGACATGATGTGAGGGCCTATTTTGCATTTTGTCTACCTTCCAAATGCCTGAAAGCTACAACAAAGCAATAAGCCCTTGAAGCCTATAGGCACAACATCTTACACAGAACCCAGCAGGTCACCCTTGCAGTATATCGCTCTAACACCTACCATCGTAGAAAGCAGAAGCACACAGCGTATACAGTATGCAGCCTATGGGCATTGTAAATTAAATACACTTTCACAGAAGAATGCTGATCAATGCAACGCTGAAAGCTACAACTCATTAGGGGAGCAATCGTGAAGCCAGGAAAAACACCACAGTTGATCGATCAGCACAGATGCGTTAATTCTTTTAAATATATTTAGGTTACATGTTCATTGATCAATGGCAGCCTTCACAAATACACAAGTTTGCACTAAGCAAGATCTTGTGGTATTTTGCATTTCCTGCAGTTGAAAGAGTTCAGCGAGTTCTTGAACCTTCCATCACTTTAAAGGCATTCTGTCCTTTTGCTCAGCTTACCGTAGCTGTCCGGCTGAAATAAAAGCCAAAAGTCGCTGCTTGGCTATTCGTTTACTGCAGATTATAAAGAGCTCAATGCCACTCTTCCTCTGCGTCGCTTCTCCTCTCTCCTCCCACCATCTGACAACCATGTCAACAGTCTAACTTGACTTGACTTAGTCCTTTCAGCTCATTTATGAAGGCTGGAGTTACCCAACTGTACTCCTTCCCTGCATCACCGTCATGCTATCTTCCAAACCATTAACACATGCAAATATCTCACAACAAGCGATGAATTCCTAACCTTTGGTTCCAGGCGGCTGCAGGTTGTCCCCAGTAAGAGTGCACCAGCCGACTGGGAATATGTCCCTTGAGTCGTAGCGGCAGTAGTAGTCGAAGGCCCCCCTCCAGCCGTCAAAGGTGACCAGCACCTCCACTCCGCGCAGTGCGCCCACTGTTGCCGGGCAGATGAAGTGAGGGTTTTTACGATCCACCGCCTCCAGCTTCATGCCCACTTGGAAGGAGTTCTGTTCTGGTGAGGGTGGCTCCTGCTAGGGGATGGTAGAAAGGAGGAAGAGGGCATAAACATGTGGGAGTAGAACTATTATGTCAACAAATACGTAATTGCAAGGTGAGTTTATTTACTCAACCGCAGAAAATACTAGGCGTGTATTTATTTGAGAGGGAGGCTTTATTTTTTAAATGCTTGTGTAAAGGCGGTGCAAGACATGCTGTTTGTTAAATGATTACTTGCATTAAATGATTAGTTAGGAATACAACATGATTTCTATGTTAACTGATTCACAGACCTGAACACAGAATTGGCCAATAAAAAGGCCACTAGCATGTGAGCTTTGTACAGGTACCTTATGAAAAATGCGAGGAGGTGCCATCTCAGCTCCATTTAGCGTTTTGAGTAGAAACATGGGCCAGGATGATGCATTGAGACGGAAACCTGGAGGAGACAATAACACAATAAACAGAAATGCTGAATTTTCACTAAAAGGAAACCTGACCTGAAGACATCAATTCCTACGTGCGTGCGTCCTTACCGAGTGGCGGCTGCAGCATTCCCCCGTTCTTCTCGCAGTTGCCGATGGGTTGGATCTCTGACGAGTCCACCAGGCGCCAGAAGTCATTCTTGTTGTCCGAGCCATCCAGGCGTAGACGAAGCCGCGACCCCGTCAGGCCCACCACGGTGGCGATGCATGTAGATGTGGTGTTCCGCGGATCCTGCGCCTCAAGCTTCATACCGGCTTTGAACTCATTGAGTGGGGGTGTGAGGCTCTGTTGTATTGTCGAATGACGCAAGTTAGTAGGAAGCTGGTATATGCGCGGTTATTTATTATCCACTAATAATGAGTCAACACTAAACCATTATTTTCTAAAGAGCTGACAACGCAAGTGAGTAGCAAGATAACTGCCTTGCCTACAGCCAAGGGGACAGCGTGATTGTCTGGCACGGGGGATTTGCGGTTGACTGAGGGGAAACATGAACTCCAATATGTACTGTGACATTGTGATCCCTTTCCTTGGAAAACTCTTTTCTAATGTGATAAGGAGCCCAAACACACCTCCAAGATGCTAGTGCCTTCCTGAGGAAGCTGAACGAGATGGCTTGTCCCGGTATGTCCCCTCCAGAACTGAAGCACCTGTGAGGACAAGGTATCTAACTTCCATCTGTTCTACCTGTGCAGCCAACTCTGGTGAATTCCATGCTCAAAATGATTAAGGCAGTGTTATATAACAATAATGCTCGCACCAACACTTTGGACATCATCATTGGGAGTTGTACTCACTTGCGTTACCGGCTATTTTGATAGTAATAGCAGTATGCTGACTCAGACCACGTTCACACTGCAGGTCTATTCCGATTTCTTTGCCCATATGTGACCCGTATCTGATTTTTTTCATGTCAGCGTAAACAGCACAATTACGATTTTTTCAAATGCGATTTAGGTCTCATTCACATATAGATGTAAATCGAATGTGTAGGCGATATGACTGCAGCATGAACGCTCAGCTAGCATACATCCGACAAATACGTCATGGAAAAGCGTGTATTGCTGTGCTTACCGAGACTTTAAAGGTAGTTTATTGTGCAAGGAATTCACTGATGTAGGCAAAGTTCTTCCTATCCAAAAATTATTTATATAAAGGTGTTAGTGAAGCAGCTCTCGGCAAGTTGTCTACAAACTTCCATATCAAAATTCTTGCCATCTTTCTTCTTCATGTTCTACACGGAATCATTTGGTTGAGAAAATATTGACTCTGAGTGCACAAAGTCTTTGAAATTACCACATATGTGTTAAGAAGAACATGTGCGGATCGATACTGAAATGTCGATATCTCCGATACCAGTTCTTTATGCTCTAAAGTTGACTCTGAAATCAAAATAGTGATACTTTTGATACGGCAGGCATATTATTTTGTCATTAGTTTTTTCTGATGTTGTATATTATCTTGTCTATAATATAAATCACCCCACTGCCTCAATATACTTCATTATTTATTATAAATCAATAAATGACTATGATGTCTTGTATTCTTCACGCTATGATTTGAAATACTGTACACTACGTTTTAAAATTTACCAGACACATTCTGTGAATTTGCACGCAGATTTAAATTGGTATCGCTAATGTCAGCCTGAATTTTACCCAGTACCATATCAAAATGACATCAATGGTATCGCACATCAACGAAGCACACACCGCAGCAGTCTTTACTTCCGTAAACATACGGAAACGTGAGGGATGTCGTGCTTCTGTGCACGCACGTCTTTTCCAGACGCTTTGCGTTTACATAACAGTCAAATTTGTTTGGTGACGTGAACCACCACATAAAAAAATGGATTTTAAACAAAAAATCTGAATTGGGAAACATACTGCGCGGTGCGAACGTTGCCTCATTTTCATTTTAGATCTACACGTCTAAACAAGATGTACACTACAGACAACCCAAGCTCCATTTCTAGAGCATTTAATATGCTTGCAGAAATTTGCAGGGTGCACATGGGTCTAGATTACCTGTCGGAAGCATGATGTAGGCGCAGCACTTGCACCCGTCTCTTTTAGGTACTTCTCCCAGCTGAAATGTCCTGTGGGAAAGTAGAGTTAGAAACCCATTTATTACTTAGATTTTTGGCTGCTGTTTGCTCATCACCTTGATACAGCGAGGGCCCCCGGACGGGCCGTCCACTGCGGGCATGCTTGATCCTTCTTGCATCTTTCCACTCTATTGCTAGAGGGAGAAGACAAAATAAACTCATCATCAGGGTACGTATCCCCCATCAATGAATGCTTGCTTGCTAAATAATTTAAACATACAGTATATTGTATATATATATATTTTACCTTTTTGTGGCAAAGGCTTCCTCATGCTCCAACGGTATGGACCAAGATATCAAGCTAGGACAATGCTGTTTACCCTTTAAAACAGGATAAAACATGACTGCACCTCCAGAGGGAAACAAACCTTGCTCGCTCATTATGTTTATGTAGGTATTTTGCCTTTCTTTTGTAGCCAAACAGGCCATTCCAAATATGACAATGTAATGTAAATCGAAATAACACTAGTTTTCTGACAGCGTGGAGTCAAACTGAGCATGTCTTTGTCAAGATGAGGTTCGGGTGTACCTAACGACCTGCCCGTCGGGTGTACATTTCCACGACATTTGATTTGCACGTAACGGTACACAAACAAGAATTGATTCCCTGGCGCACAAAGCTAACATGCTGGAATATTGAACACACTTACGTTAGCACTTCATACCCGCCGCGCTGTGTCCGGACGACAGAAGTGCGCCTTTTTCTTCCGCCAAGCTGGGTGTTCAAATTAAAGCGACCCACCACCTGTTTTATTTGTCCATGCGGGATAAAGAAGCGTGGCAATGGAATTCAAAAACAGATTAGAAGAACTAGTGTGTGGGTCACCCACGCAAATGCTCGGCGTTCATTGAAAATACAAAAAGCCCACACACAGGATGGGACACCCCCTTTCCTGCTAGCCCTCCCCCTCGGACCGGAACCTTGCCAGCGATGACAGCAGCGTCAACATGGGAGTTAGTTAGGCTAACCGCTAAGGCGCACGTCAAAAACAAAAAACAAGGGAGCACTGTTATGGCAAACGGCACCTCAAATACTATTGTTAGAACATAGCTAACTAGGCTAGGCTAGCCCGTGACACATCCAGTCAGTGAAGCTAGCAAGCTTAGCATGCTAGGCGCTGACCTAATTTGAAACAAGTTACAAAACATAAACGTACCAGCACACGTATCTTCCCCAGGCCAGCGCGTTGGTTGTGGCGGGCCGCCTCTAAAAAGAAGACCGTGTCTCATAGGACTTTTGTTGTCGACATTGGCTCGCTAGCTAACGCGTGTGTTCATCACTAAGGAGTTAGCCCCTGCCCGCCATTTTTCCTTCCTCTTGGTGATGGGGAAGAAAGGGAGGGTTGGATGGAAGATAGTCAGAAAGAGGGGAACTACGGCACCTAGTGGCCAAAGTTAGGTACTTTAAGGAAGTGTGTCAGGAATATAAGCGCGAGACTCCGATTCAGTCTTAGGTGTGTACTGTACTTGATTTGATCATATAACCAACATATTCTTTAAAAACGACATACATACAGCAGGCAGTGCAGCAGTGTGTTTAAATATACAAATCATGATTACTAATACTGTACATGCAGGATGTGAACAAATAAATACCGAATAAGCAGATGTAAATGGAGACTGCACAAGACTAAAGAAATACTAAAAACTAGGACATACATTTTAATGAGATTTCAGGTATTAAGTAAATATCTCCAGTGTTAATCAAAGCTGAAAATGTGCACCATTTATGATGTATCTCCTTCTATGGTGTATGTCTAATGTATGCATTATTCCCTTTGAACAATACCACTATACATGTAGTTTTTGTCATTCCCAAATTGTATAGAAAAAGGTTTTTATCATCATAACAGGCAATAGGCTTTAAATTATTGCACACAAAATAAAGTCACGATTTGTTTCATTCCTATTGCAGCACGGCGGCACGGCACAGTTTAAGCACATTAAGATGTATTCTAGTTTTGCCTTGAGCATACCAGAGCCTTCTTTAGAAGTATTTGTTCCAGTAAAAGTTTTAACATTTTTAAACTATGAACTACAAATAGGAGAATTTTAATATTTCACGCACAGGATAAATGGGGGTCCTTGCATAAAGAAAGAGAGCAGCTGCAGCACAATGTGTGTTTCAATAAGGAGTGTAGGTGTGCAATTAGAAATAAAGTTTTGTGTGTGTGTGTGGGGGGGGGCATGCCAATTAAGGAAAAGTGGCAAGTATAGCCATGTGATTTGGAGAGAACACCCCCAGTGCTCCACTCATGTGTATGTGTAACGGTCACCTGGCAGTGGCACGAATGTCCGTTTCCGCCTACGCTGGGCAGTGGCCCAGTGCCCCCCCCACCTCCTTCACCCTAGGCAATTATGTTTGGTTTCACACGGTGAAAAGGGTTAATTGGCAGTGCCCACGCGCCTGATTGGACCTGTTTCACGCCTGTCAGCCTTCATCGCATCAAAGGAAGCCCCGGTCCACTGGGAGACCATTATTAGAACACACACACAGCCCTGGTGGACATGCACACAGTGTGTTCTTGAAGTGTAATGTTCTTGTGACTGCACTCACACAACTGTAGATGGTACTCAGCTCATGCTGAGACGAGTGGGCTCACGTTGGCATTCTGGCTTTCACCACTAGGGGTCAGTGTTGTTTCAGTCAATGCTCATTCTCGTTGCATCTCTTCCCCAGCCTCATCACGTGTCTGCTTTCCTCTCGGGAAGCACATGATGATCCATCACGCCACATTGTTCCGTCATTTTAAATCACTCGTTAAATTCTAATAATGACCGTCTACTCTCATTATGTAATATTTATGGTGTCCTTTTACTTTCTTTGAAGGCGATTTTGTCTTAAGGGAATGGCTTGTTGTCAAGTACCCCCCACTCCAGAAGTGTTATATTGTCTGCTCGTTCATGTGGTCTTTATTAATAAGGCATAAAGCATACCAGAGGCTGGCGCCGGCAACTCTATCACATTTGCTAGCGGCAATTAACTGCACAGACTTTGACTATGGCTGTCATCAGTCGCGCATTTTGTAATCTAAAAGCTAAGTCTACCATAGGACGCAGTGTAATGCCAATTCATCTGTTCCAGGGTCAAAATGTCACCATCATATAAGCTTTATTAGCTTTACAGGTAATGTTTGTAGGTAACATTTTTGCTTTAAGAATTGAATAACTGTACAAAAAAAGTAAAATGAAGCAAAACTACTCTTTGGGGACACCTGTCACAGGTGAAAATGAGTATTTACAGAACGACGCTGTCACCTACTGGTGTATTGCTGGGTTTAATAAGTGCCTTCTTTTATCCCTTCAGGGGTCGCCACAGCGAATCAATTGCCTCCATCCAACCCTGTCTTCTGCATCCTCTTCTCTCGCTACCTTCAAGTCCTCTTTTACTACATCCATAAACCTATTTTTTGGTCTTCCTCTAGGCCTCCTGCCTGGCAGTCCAAAGTTAAGCATCCTTCTACCAATATATTCACTATCTCTCCTTCGGACATGTCCGAACCATCTCAGTCTGGTCTCTCTGACTTTATCTACGAAACCTCTGACATGTGTTGTCCCGCTGATGTGCTCATTCCTGATCCTGTCCATCCTGGTCGCACCCAAAGAGAACCCCAGCATCTTCATTTCTGCTACCTCCAGCTCTGCCTCCTGTCCTTTCCTCAGCGGCACTGTCTCTAGACCAAACAACATCGCTGGTCTAACCACAGTTTTGTACACATTTCATTTCATTTTAGTTGAAACGCTTCTATCACACATCACACCTGACACTTTCCATTGCTCAGGATAGCTGTTTACAGTAATAAGTGCCTATAGGAGCTTTATTAACTGTACAGGTAATGTTTGCAAACATTATAACATTTGGAATTAAAACTTAAAATGAAGTAAAAGTACTTAGGCTTAGAAAACACATGACTTACGCAAGGAAGATTGAACGGAAAGATGCTTGCAAATGATACTGTTCCCTAGTGGTGTTTCACAGGTATTGCTGAAATTAATAAGCGACAAGCATGCGGCCGTCTATTTGTATTTATTGTCTATTCAATTGAATTACTCAGCAAAACGCATCCCTATTTCGCAGTAAGGACTGTTTTGGGTTCTATGGGTATTGGCACACATTTTGGCAAAAGGTGAAAGTGGATAAATCAGATTGAATGTCAAACTGTGGCAATCAAAAAGCTTAATAAACTGAACAGGCAACGTTTAAAGTTTTACCATTCTGTAATATGCCTATAAAAGTACTATAATAGTACCTTCATAGGTATTGCTGGGATTAACAAGTGACGTGTGGTATGTGTATACATACTGCATTTTAGCACGCAATTGCTAGAATTTGAATGTATTGAGTTTGTACTTGAAGTAAATGTGTTGGTTTTTATGTACTAAGCAGCCAGTAAAATGTCACAATGATGTCCATTTCTTGTTCTGTGGTTATCATCACACATGCCCTCTTTGCCATCACTGGTATCCTACGGTAGAGGTATCAAAACACAAAAACAATCAAAGAAAAATCGAAGCAATCATACAAAATCTAGGTTGAAAACCAAATTTTACCACTTTTAGGGGCAATCCACTGGGCTCCCCAAACCCTTGACCCTATGGTTGCGTTTGTTTGTTGTTGTTGCTTTGTTCGCCATATTCGTAAAAAGTGCAGCATGTGACGACCATTTTTATAGTCTCTCTGATGCTCAATCATCGTCCATATAGTGTATGAGTATATTTTGTACTGTTCCCTACTAAATTTTCAGGAGAAGACAACAATGTCTGTGTGTGTGTCCTTCTGTTGTTACTTCGCACTCTGCGGGCGCATTGTTGGCGACCCGAGTGTGAAGTCGCTTGGACGAGCCGTCCTTCCCAAATTTTTTGGCTAAAAGTTGTTTGTGCTCTCACTCTTTCGCAGCCGTATGTTTGCATGTTGACATCCTCGGCGGGTCTTCACCACTTCGTCAGCAGGACTATGAAACCTGCGACTCTCTGCAAAGGATCCACGGTATTCAGCCCACAATGTACCTCAAGCACTTAAGGATGGAACGGCACAATATAAAGCTTTGGACAGTTACTGCTGAGGGAATGTTTTGAGATATTTTGTAACACAAAAGCATTTCTCAACACATGCAAATGATTACTTACACCCCACAGATTAATATTCAATTTCTGATGCCTCTTCATAGTTGTTAGAGATGCTTGTACACTTTTGCAGCAATCGTTCCAAATATAAGCAAGAAGACTCATGGCGCGCATGCTGCGTTACCGTCGTTACTGTAAGTCTGTGTTATTCCAGTCCTCAAGGAGACAGTAATGTGCCATTTGTACACTTTGCATTACAAAAAAGAGTGAAAACTGGTCAAAACAGCCACCCCTATTGTCACAGGTGGTGCTGTTATCAAACCTCAAAGTTTGACCCCATATTGTGGGGTCACTGTGCTCACCGTAACTTTAAAGTGTTTAACCATATCACCACAAAATTTAGTACACACCTTTTGGGGATTGACAAGCACTTGAGTGTAAATGTGAGCAAGATTGGTTAAAAAAAAAAGATGATTAGGAAAAATGTGTTTCCAAGGGCAAGACCGGGACTTAACAACAAACTGTCCTTAAGTCATTGACCATTTGTGTAAAATTTGAGGGCCTAAAGGTTTCTGACCACAACCTGTAGTGGGCACCACAAATGTTTCATGTTACATGTCATGTCATGTGATCAAATTAGGACAAGCCATGACATTTGCCCCCTATCAGTCGTGCTCAAAATGTTTTGTGAGAGAAAAGAGACCGCAAGGTTAATTTTTTATTAATTTGTGTTAATTAATTTTTTTTTTAATTCATACCAGAACACCACCTTCAATGAAATAACAACCTTATAATCACTTTTACATTACCCAATACATTACAGACATAACAGAACCTAACAAGCCATGTCAGACATAAATAAGACTTGTGCGTTCCTGAGTGGGAGCTGAGTGGCGGGTGGACAGGAAGTGATGTCAAGGGGGTCAGAGTTGATGTTTTGCTTTACATAGGTAATAGCTGTTGCTAGTAGCCCTTGTTTTATTAGGGATTTTATTTGCGATTATTATGCCTCTTGTAAGACTATTCAAATCTGAAATAAAAGCCTGATGTTCTGGCAATCACTGGAGATTACGGTAACATTACTGACACCTACTGCGTATCATTCACAATGTCTTTGCAATCATCTTCTGAATTCCTTATACATAGCATTGTACTGCCGCCGTTTCCATGTGCAGAGCAGACGTGTGTCTTGAAATTTCAAATTAGGAGCAGCAGATCCATTGAGTTTCTGATATCGGTGTTTACTTATAGGACAAGCAATGCCCACAAGTGAAAGAATGTATGGCTAATCAATATATTCCTTTCCAGTACCAGTACTCAAAGAGATGGGTTTCCAGCGACACTAGCTTTGACCGGATGAGCTGACTAACCATCACAGAATTAAAAACCTTTTCATATAGTTACCGTATGACTTAATAAATTAACAATTGTGGAGTAAAGGATGAGCAAATGCTTTAAATGATTCCGCTATGTGTAGGCAAGCTGTGATTGGAAGTGTGTCCTATAGCTTATTCAGCTCGTCTTTTGAAAAAAAAAAACACTAACGCCCGGTCCGAGCTAGTATTGCTCGAAACTCATCTTTTTGAGTACTGGTACTCGAAGGGAAATACACTGATTGGCCATAGACTGGATTCTTTCACTTGTGTGCACTGCTTGTCCTATAAGCACAAAGTCATATCAGAAACTCAATGAACGTGCTGCTCTTATGTTGAAGTTTCAACGCAAACATTCGCTCTAAACACAGAAGTAGCTTCAGTACAATTTTTTTACCCATCAGTTTATTTTTCTCTATGTCCACTCAGGTGCTCCGTAGCATATGACTTATTATTAGTCAACACCTAAGTATATTTCAAAATATTGTAAAATTATTAAGCAAAAAAATGGCTAAATGAAGCAAAATACAAACATTAGACATCAATTCGTCCATCCATCCATCCATTTTCTGTGCCGCTTGTCCTCAACAATTCAATTTGTCATGTGCAGTATTCTCATTGGTCACTTGGTGTCACTTAAAGTTCATTAAGACAAGCAAAATTGTGAAACAACAGTTTATTTTTTTTAAAGTTTAAGTTATCTCACAACAAGCATAATAATCCTAAGTTTAACGGGCCACGATGTGGTTAGCATGTTGCCCACACTGTTCTGGATTCAAATCTCCGTTGGGCATCTCTGTGTGGAGTTTGCATGTTCTCCCCGTGCATGTGTGGGTTTTCTCCGGGTACTCTGGTTTCCCCACACATTCCAAAAACATGCATGTTAGGTTAATTGGCGAATCTAAATTGTCCGTAGGTATGAATGTGAGTGTGAATGGTTGTTTGTCTGCCCTGCGACTGACTGGCGACAAGTCCAGGGCGTACCCCGCCTCTCGCCCAAGGTCAGCTGGGATAGGCTCCAACGTACCCCCACTACCCTAGTGAGGAGAAGCAACATAGAAAATGGATGGATGCATAATTATAATAACACAGGCTACTATTGCAGCCAAAACCCACACGTTACTCTTATTATGTCAGCTATATTGGATAATGCAAATGTTTTTCATGTCTAGAAGACACATTTACAAAATCATAAACAGGTTCTCTATGCCATAACTAAAAAAATATTCTGTTTATATAGAAAGAATCCTACTTTGCTGAAATTCACATATCACAATCCAATCTGGAACCAATTAACCAATAAACAAGGGCTTACTGAATGCTCATTTGGAGTCTTTTGGCAATTTTTATGCTCAAAAAAGGCTTAAAGGGGCCCTATTATACCCATTTTCGGGCCTTTGTCTTGAGTTCTGCACTCCTGTAGAGCAGCTACACATGATAACCCAGACAGAAAGCTTTCTAGATCTTCCAGCCTCTGCGTTTTTCCTGCAGTGTTTCCTTGGGTTTCCTGCCTCCCCCAACAACGGTCTGTGTAATTTACTCCACCCCTGGACACCCTCTTCCAGGTACGCCCCCTCTGCTGTGATTGGTCACATTACCAAGCGCTGCCGAAGACTTACGGACAGCTGCCGAACCCCACTTCCTAATTCTGGCGGCACAGGAGTTGATAGTAAACGGCAAAAAAAACCTTTTTTTTAAAATGTCAGCTTTTAAGAGCAATTAGCAGTTCACATGGGTGATCTTGTAATTTGCATGCATGGAGGTAACACTCTCTCCGCTCCCTGTATGCACACTCTACAATGCTATACACACAACCGCTTTTGTCCCATTACTTAAACAAAATAAACCGTTAAGACACTGATAAATTGTTACTTACAGCTTGCTCTTCTGACCCTTAAACACGACCAAGTAACGCTGGAAAGGCGTCGGACTTCAGCAACAGTTTGGTGGATAGTCCGGCTTGGTATTGCTAAACAAAATTAGCTTTTCCTCACTCCTGAAAAAACATTTCCTGGGAGCCATTGCTCAACGTTGCCCATATAAGGAAGTTCAGGATTGTGACTTCAGTAGAACGCTCTGTTTTCTTTTAAACATAACAAAGCCATCCAAAACTGCTTTCAGGGCTCACTTCCAAATGCGCAAACCTCATTATCTGACATGTTGGCATCGTTTACCATGAGAATAGAACATTATAACAACATTTATAGGTCACAAAAGAGGAAAACAGGTCCCCTTTAAGTTAGGCAAAACAAATAATATGTGCATGTTCATTCATTCATTCATTCATTTTCTATACCGCTTATCCTCATTAGGGTCGCGGGGAGGCTGGAGCCTATCCCAGCTGGCTTTGGGCAGGAGGCGGGGTACACCCTGGATTGGTTGACAGTCAATCACAGTGCAGACATAAAAGCATTCTCACTCAGATTCATCCCTATGGACAATTTAGAGTCGCCAATTAACCTAACATGCATGTTTTTGGAATGTGGGAGGAAACCGGAGTACCCGGAGAAAACCCACACACGCACAAGGGGAACATGCAAACTCCACAGAGAGATGCCCAACGGAGATTCGTACCCTGAACCTCCTGACTGTGAGGCCAACATGCTACCCACTCCAACACCGTGCGGCAATGTGCATGTTTTGGACTAATAATAGGTCGTATTTAACAACACTACACTACAGCAGGTGATTTTAATGATCAACACCTCCTTCAATTTGAGGGAAGGAGCTCATCAACTAAAGCACCTGCTTTAGTGACCGGCTGGAAAGAAAAACTGCGGTGTCTCGGCCCTCCGTGGCACAAGTTGAAGACCCCAGTCTTACTTGGTCTTTTAGATGTAATTAAACTGATTTGCCCGACTAATTGAGTCAGGCAATGCAAGGTTTTATTTCGGATTTGCAAACATGTTGCTGTAGGTGTCCTCTTGCCAATGGCCGCGTTCCATCTTCGCCTGGCCTGTTCCTGCTCACACAGGCAGGACGGCGAGGATCTTTTTCCCACCGCGCCTCCTTGTCACTTTCAGCACTCTGGCACGCTCCAACAAAGTCACCCCGCCGCCACCCCCAATTCATTCACACGCACACAAATATCCACATGCACACGGCTTCATTAGTACACACCGGCGTGCGCGAGCATGCGCACGCGGCGAGAGTCAGATTGCGTGTGTTCCCTCCCAACTGTGCCTCAGAGGACGGTGTTGCACAGACGAGGACACACACAAATACGAGTCCTGATACACACTTCCCATCTCTGCTGGCATCCTGGGAGGGACATGCAAGAGAGAGAGCATATGTTGGATAGACGTTTGTCGGAGGGGGGATATTTCTCTTTGGATGTTGTCTCACAAGCTCTGACGGCATGGTGCAGAAAGAAGGCTTTTTTTTTCTTCCCCCGTCCAATTTATTAATCCTTTTAGGCGATGTTCTCTGTTCAGAAATGCAAATTGAATCAATCTGAGGCTGACTTTAAGACTTTTCAAGTGGGATTTAATTAGAAGCCAGGGCCTGCAGTTTTTAATGAGAGAGGGGGTGGAGAAAGAGTGAGGGAGAGAGGGAGAAAAAGAGAGTCATGGGGAGGGAGAGTGGGTTGCGGTTTTGATCTGGGGTCCTGCTGGAGAAAGGATACACAACACACAACACCCACAACACACACACACACACACACACACACACACACACAAAGGTACAAACATGCGCACATGCACGCAAATTCACCCTCTGTTTGCTTTTTCCCTCATCTCCGTCTTCTGAGAGTTCAACCAGACGTCTTTTGATTACTTGAGAATATTTCTCAGAATTTACTACCACCCCTTCCCAAAAAGAAGTACATGGACGTGGATGGAATGGAGCCTCGGGCTTGGAAACAGTCTGGTAACTATGTCAATAATAAAGGAGGCTTTTTTTTGCATGTAAAAGTTGCACTTTGAGGCGTTTTGAAAATGACGCGTGCTTGTCGGCCTTTCACTTTCAAGGTCCAAATGACACTTCCCAATACACGAGTCTCTTGTTTATCCCGGTTAACTGGTGCTCTTCAGTATACATTTAATACTGTTGTACTTATGGCATGGAAAACCTGTTTACAATCGTCTAGATAAATTTTTGACGTTTTTAGAGCCCTCTAGACATGAAATAACACCCCCGTAGTCACTTTTACACTCCCATTTCCCCATTATTGTATACATAGGGGCGCCATAAAGGGCGGTAGAGTTAGGACAGCGTTAGGACAAGAGTTAGGGCAATTCCAAGGTCCCTTGACTAACAATATATAACAATATATATAGTCAGAAAACTGTTAAAACGATCACTTCTATTTGGTAATAACAGTTAAATATCCACATTGACTGACCACCCCCCATATACCCCACGACATGAAATGGGGCATGTAAAATCTTGCCTAGGGTGCAACGTTGGGTAGGGAAGAACACCACCATCTAGCATAATGGTTTGAAAGAACATATTGAACTAATAGTCATAATCCATAGTTAAACTGTAAAAATGTTTGTTCAGCCCGAATAAGATGAGTGGCTTTCATGGCTTTTTCCCGCCACTCGTATACACGTACATGTACAGCGTGTACGGACACAAAACCAGTCTCAGAGAAGCAACCCACAATTTGGAGTGATTTTGTGGTTAGGATGGGATATGCATTCAATATTATTAACTAACTTAAACTAATAGCGCACGTTCATGTGTTACATAGAGACGTGGCTTTCAACGTTGGAACAGGAAGGGGGTGGGTTTTATAACGCTTGCAGCACATTTGAAGTTTAGTGCAGCCCCATACAGTACCCAACCAAGACACACAGCATTTTTAATTCAGTGTTTGTACTCAAGATAGGAAAAAAGACTGGTTTAGTTGCAACTTGTACATGCACTGACCTTCTGGCCCTTACGTTAGCTTTCTAGTCCATGTTGGGTCAATTTCATACAATATCAATCACTTTTAGGCTCCGGTTTAAGAGTAAGAGCCCTAAATATACGCTTAATAAAATAAACATACAGTGGAACCTGGTTACCGTATTTTTTGGTTTATGCTACAAATTGAATCTGAGTTGCGTACATCTCCCGGTTAGCATACAATATAGCACACATCTTATTATTAGGGCTGACAAATGATTAAAAGTTTTAATCAAATTAAGAGCTGTTTTCAAATTAATTAATCATAATTAATCACAATTTGCAACCATGTCTGCAATTAGCCAATTTTTACTGTTTTTATTGAAATAAATGACAGCACAGTATAATACTGTATGTATGTTTGTATGTATTAACAGCTCAAAATTAACCGAAAACTAAAGAAAATTTAAAGATAACATACATGACTGAGAATCTGTTTAACTTGCACTACTGTCTTTAATAGTAGCACACGATTTGAATCAAACTTCATTCCTTCATTCATTTTCTATATGGCTTAATTTCATTAGGGTAGCGGGTATGCTGGAGCCTATCCCAGCTGACTTTGGGCAGGAGGCAGGGTACACCCTGGACTCGTCGCCAGTCAATCGCAGGGCACACATAAACAAACAACATGCACACTCACATTCAGACCTATTGACAATTTAGAGTTACCAATTAACCTGACATGCATGTTTTTGGAATGTGGGAGGAAACCGGAGTACCCGGGGAAAACACACGCACGCACGGGGAGAACATGCAAACTCTACACAGAGATACCCAATAGAGATTCGAACCCAGAACCTCCTGACTATGAGGCCAACATGCTACACATTCAACCACCATGCGGCCTTGAATCATACTTTAACATTTTTAGTATGAGCAATGAGGGATTGCTTTCAAAGACAGTTGAAATCACGTTTTAAATTGATTTTCTAGGATTTCCGAGCATACTTAACAAAAAGAGTTACAAGGTGAGTGATTAGAATATTAACCTACTGTTTTATTTGTCTTTCTGTTTATTTAGACCACACACGCACACATAATAACAAGGTTGTTGTGATGTTCGGAGTGTCCCTGAATGCATCTTGTGCCAGCGACAGTGAGGAAGTTCCGAGGCTGAAAAGACTTGGGACGTGTTTGTGAGTAGGAGATACATACAGCAGTGTTTTTCAACCTTTTTGAGCCAAGGCACACTTTTTTCATTCCAAAAATCCCAAGGCACACCACCAGCAGAAAATGTAAACATGAATCTCTGTAGCCTATAGAAACAATATAAAGTCAATATAAAGTGTTGCCACCTACTGCTATTTAGCTTATTACATGATTACTCTGCCCATCCTTGGACAGCACAGACACTCATCAATGGCACATTATTGGCGGAATCATTTTCCAAAAATATTAGGTGAAAGTGGATGATTTCCCACGGCACACCAGACACTATGCCACAACACAGCGGTTGAAAAACCCTGACTGACTGTAATATGGTGTTGGAACTGCATTGCTGTTGGTGTGTTCAGGGGAGAATAAAGTTATAAGAGCGACAAGCATAAAGAGACAATGATGCGCATATGTTAATAAAAAAGTAACAGAATTTTTAAAAATGAATGAATTACCGCCGTTAACGTGATATTTTTGACAGTGCTATTTATTGCGTCAGTCTAACTGTGCTTGTAACGTATTTCTATCACATAATGTCCCTGTTAGCATCAATTTAGCATAGGAATCACAGTTACACCTCAAGTCTCTGCTTATCTTATTGATCACAGCTGCAAAATAACCCACACTGTAGCCAGAGGAAGTTGCAAATTCCAGCATTTTGACAAATAAGTTGAGAAACACTACATAATTCAAGAAATATCACATAGCAAAAAACACAAGAGGTGTCAGTGAGACCCTTCTTTGCATCATAGCCGTCCTTGTCAATAATCAATGGGACGTTAAATGTTCATATATGCCTTTACTTTGTCATTTATGTGCATTTTTATGCATTTCAAACTGTTTAGTGTGTCCCTAAGGGATGAATTGGATTTACATTATTTCTTATGGGAAAAATATATTTACTTAGAGTGCTTCTGAAATGGATTAATGACTATAACTAAGGTATAAAAAATGCAAAAGTTCATTAAAAACAATGACATGTAACCTGCACTCATTGAACAGCTTTCAGTTTCCTACCCCATCTTGTATCAAATTTCATGCTCTGACACGAGCCTGCGATTTCCAGAAATGTGCAGACTGACTGACAACATCCAGTACTTTTTCTTTGATTATACTATTATCAGCACTTTTTAAAAAGGTCTCACATTTTTAAAGTGTGTTGGCCAAAATCAAATGTATTTAGTTTAAAAGTGCTTTTAGTTAGGGTTGTCAAGAGCATTAAAAATTTAACAGATTACTATCTTGTTTTTAATCTCACCTAAAAATTGCTGAGAAAGGTCCTTAGTTTAATGTATCTGTCTTACAAATTGATAAAATTATTATGGTAGATCAAAATATTGATAACACAGAAAGTGGCTTTATAAAGGTCAATTACATTTTTTTACAGACTTTACAGAACAGATACATTTCATTTCAATAGCATTCTAGCCTTGTCAATGGTGCTGTTAGTGTTTTTGAAACGACAATTTCCCATTACCACGATACCCATTACCTAAAAAGGATAAGCCGCATAGGAAATGAATGAATGAATGAATGAATTTCCCATTAATTGGACCAATAACTGTCATATGTGTCTCAGTTTTTCATCTCCTCTCCTCTGCTCACTGCTCCTCACCTTGCCCTCCCATCTACAATGGGAGCCTACAAGCTTATGCTAAACAAGTCGACAAAGAAAGCCAGTCAATATCCACCTTAGGTTGTGACTGACCATTGTTTTCTGCCTCCAACAACTCAACAAGAAGAAGCCCAATGCATGAAAACAGATTTTACAAAAAGGCCCACAGAGTGTGTGTCTGTAGCTGAATGTTGTCAGAGCTCCATGCTTTAAAAAAAAAAAAAAGATGTGTAGTGAAGCCTGCTTCTTAAAAAAAAAAAAAAAACAGAAAACCCAACTCACCATTAAAGTTTCTCTCCTCTTAAAAGTAGAGCAAACAAGCTGAGAAACAAGATGATAGATTTTTCTCACGTTTGGTGCTCATAAAAGGCTCTCGGGACACATAGTACTGGTTCGAACGTCATTAAAAAGTCACTTTTGTATAACAGGAGACCTTTAATTAAAATGAGCGGCGTGTTTGCCTTGACGGTGAGTAATCTCTAAAAAAAAATCCCGAACATATGATAGATTGATTTCCGACTGACAAGAAACCTCGATGGGCATGTCGAGCATCAGCGATCAGTGAAAGTGAGAAAGAAATGATGACCAAATATGGAAGTGGATGATTATCAGTGGCCGTTAAAGGTGAGTTAAGAGTGAAAGGCTGTGCCCTTATCTTTGTGGTGCCCACAGTCTGCACGACAGGCTGACCAAGGCGCTGCACTTCAAACAAAGTCGTTTGGGCTTCCCACATGGTCCCATTCCAGTCATTGTGAAGGCCTTTCCAAATCATCCGGCGAACAGCTCTCGTTCATCCCGCCGATCCCACTCAGGAATCCAAAAGCGGACATGCACATGCGTGTCAAGAGTATGTGTGTCACAGCCCAAATGTTATTTCTGTGTTTATTATGTTTATTTTTAGCCACTGCCTCTCTTTGAACATTTATGGAGCCTCCCGTCACTCCGATGATTCTAACAGACAGCCTCCTCCTTCAAAAGAAAATCTGGTGCTTGGATTCATCAAGAGACTCTCGTTGCCATTTGGCATCCGCTCACGCTCTGGCTGCTACATTTTTTTTTTTTTGGTGGGGGGGAGGCAATGGTGCTGCTAAAAAAGCGGTGATGGGATGCGGTTTTTTTGGGGGAAGCACACACTCTGCTCCTCGTCCGCCCTAATCCTAACCCTCTTCCCATCTACGTTTCCCGTCGCCCACCTCAAAGCGGGGCCAACGAAACAGCCTTGGCATTTTTGAGGGCAGATGTGTGACATCTTTTCCTTTTTTTGTTGAGGAATCCACTAAAGCCAAGTGGGAGGGGAAGGGTTTGACTCATGAGTGCTTCTAAATTGACCATTTCCACTTGCAGGGGTTTCTGTGTGATGCCGTCTCACAGGAGATGCGGTTTGTCTGCGTGCGCTACAAAAAAGGAAAAAAGACAGTGATAAATGTCAGGAAGATTATTTCAATCTTGCAAAAGCTTAATACGAGTAGGAATAAACATGAAAAGATGGGCACCAAAACAACAATTTTCTACGCCAGCGGGGTTGATGTACACTTGCAAAGGAGGGGGAAAAAAAAAACGACATGAGGACTCTCAAGGCCAACACGCAGAGACACCAATTCTCCCATTAAAGTCAAAACGGCAGCGAGGAAAATGTTCGACAAGCAGCTAGCTCGCAATGTCAATGTTTAAATAATACTAATTCATCTCCGTTATAGAAACATGTAATTAATCTCCCTCTCATCCATTATGGCTGTCTCTCTGTCTGCTCGCTCACATTTAATGGAACATGAAAGCGAAACCCAAAGAGCAAATGCTATGTTGTGGTCCTTGCGGGGAGCTCATTGTGGGACTCACATCAGAGGAGAAGACAGGCCCAGAGACAGACGGCTGGACATGTTTTGACAAACAGACAGTTGGTCCAGAACTCCTCCTATCTTCGCGCTCTGTGCCACCTCTCTCTCTCTCTCTCTGTGTGTGTGTATGTGTGTGTGCGTGTGTGTGTGTGTCTTTGAACTAAGGCCTTCATTAACAATCCGCTGATTAACAAGCTGGGGAACACAGGGGGTAGATGGATCAGAGGCGCAGAGATAGACAGCCAGAGATAAGGAGAGACATAATAAGAGTGCAACTTAAGACCGCATCCACACTAACGCTCCGCCATGTTCAGACTGCATATTAATTTCCACGAGATCGCGGCAACAACACTAAAAATACCGCTTCATTAAAAAAAGAGGGGGCGGGTGGGGGCTGAATGGGAAAAGTTGGACCTGGCTCAAACTTGCTGCAACACAATAAAACATCACCCCATCACCGCACTGTGCCTTATTACTGTAATTGATTATGTCCATTACTGAGAAATCACCGGGTTCACACCGTTATTTTGTTCATTAATTTACGGTACTAATTCTACCAATGCAGCACATACCTTGGCGTGTAACGATACACTATAATCGCGGTTCGGTACGCACCTTTTTCATGGTTTATTGCAATGCATTCATTACTAAAGGCTAGACATAAAATTACTTAGCTTTTGTGTAAACAGTTTTAATGAGTTATAAAATGAAATATTTAAAAAAGCAAACTGTTAGCAGGTAATAAAAAAAAAATTAAAAATAAAACAATCAAATACAAATGGATACAAATAATAATAACTTTAAACGTCTATATATTATTTTATCATTATTATTATTAAATATTCCATATTGTATGTATTATATTTACTATAAAATAATATATATTATATAACGTACTTATTTATTTTATATATATTATTATGTTATACACATTTTTATAGTATCTATTTATCTCGCTATCTATCTATTATAATGAGGGGTGTCACAAGATCTTGTGTCATGTATTAATATTGCAAAGATATGGTGAAATCGTGACAAGTATAATAGTTTTGACCAAATTTGTCATTATTAAGGCATTATGGAAAACGCAGGTTAAGCGCTTAACGTTACACTATAGACCAGGGGTTGCCAACGTCCCCCCGCAACCGCAATCCTGCTTTTCATTTTCGGTTTTCCGTTAATGATGTGAGAACACTAGAAAGACGCGCATTTCGAAATGCAAAATGTGAGTCAGCTGGAATGGGCTCCAGCATACCCGCGACCCTAATGCGGGTAAGTGGCATAAAAAATGGATGAAGTTGTGGACATTTTGTGAATGTTCTGGTGAAACACACATAAGATAAATGTTACAAAAAGGAGTAGCACTTGGCCATTTTTGTCTTGAAAAAGTACCTCCCAATAAAAGATTGGAGACCACTGCTTTAGACCTTGCAATCCAACCTATCACTAGCAGTTCACAGCCTCAGCGACTGACGTGTGGCTGATTTTTCCATCGCCGAACCTTCCAGGAAATGGCTAGCGGGGACAGTTGTCACCAAGTAGAAGCTGTTGTGATTCTACATTTTATCAAAGTTACTTAGATTTGTCAGACTGAAACACGTACATTTTCTGCACTCTTAATCACTGAGCGGTTCTAGCGCACTTCAAAAGCACCGCTTCATAACACACCTCATACGTCGAGGAGATCCGTGTTGATAAACCGAGTAAAAGTGAATAGTGAAAGTCAGGAAGTGTTTCTTGCTTGAGGTATCCATCGAGCACACCTCCGCGTCTGCACCTCTGCACTCTCGCGCAGGCGAGCGAGAGTGGAGCTTCACGTCCTGCAGCCCGACTATTGACGGGGACCAAACGGCAGGACCACGTAACCCCTGTGCTTGCAGCCCTTCACTGGCTCCCAGTTAAACAAAGGATACATTAGAAAAATGTTGCTATTGATTTTTAAATGCTTGCATGGACTAGCCCCTGTCTGAGCTCCTGCAGCCCTACTCCCCAGGTAGGGACCTGAGGTCTGGGAAGGGGACAGAGCATTTTCTGCGGTTATCGCTTTGGAACAGTCTCCCTCTGCACATCAGAGATGCACAAACACCCGAGCACTTTAAAACCCTGCTGAATACCTACCTTTTTTCCACTGCCATTTTTGAATTATTGTTTGATTTGATTTCTTGTCTTATTGCCACATGGCTTGTGCAGCACTTTGGTCAACCCTGGTTGTTTTAAAATGTGTTATATAAATAAAGTCTGACTGGACTTGAATTGTACAAAAGTATCACCTTGCAATGTTGGTCTGAAAGCTGCATAAACCCCTCCAAAATGCGACGAGAGCGCCAAAAGGCGACACCTTGCCTTTCTGGTGAAACAGTCCTGCTCTGGCTCATTCACATGGGAGTAAAAAGTGAGGTTCTGTGGAACGTGGCTCGTTGCAGAAATGAAATAAAATACAGCAAATAGGCATAATGTAACTAGAAAAAGCTAAAATGCTAATATTATTAAGACTTGTCACAAACACTCATTCTGCAACTTTACTAAACGAAGGATCACATATTAAAGGAAATGTCGCAGTACTACAATATATTATTATTAAAATTATTATACAGTAAAAAAGCCACATGGTGGTTGAATGGTTAGCATGTTGCTCACACGGTCAGGAGATCTGGAAGATCGAGGTTAGAATCTGTGCGGAGTTTGCATGTTCTCCCTGTGCGATTCTCCGGGTACTCAGTTTTCCTCCCACATTCCAAAAACATGCATGTTAGACTTTAAATTGCCCATAGGTATGAATGTGAATATGAATGGTTGTTCAAGTCGAGATGGATCATAACAGTAGTTTATTTGGTCTACAAAAACATTGACAGTAATATTGTTTGGCGTCAATTTGTGACTTTTTTTGTTTGTTTTTTGTCCCGTCACAATTTTAAAAAATTATGTTAAAATGGGTCTTGTGTGTCCAATCGCGTGCATGGTTTTGTCTGGTCAGCAGACCAGTGTAACAGTGAGAGTTTAAATATTAGGAATTACCGTATTATTATTTTATGTTTAGAAAACCAGACTGCTTTCGTCTTATCCACTTGTTTTTGTGCATTTACATATTTCACAAAACACAAAACAGTTTCTCTTCAAGCTTCAAGCTTCAAGCTCTGGCTTCTCTCGTCTTTGGTACCATCGCGAGCCGTGACAGAAGTCTGGGTTTAGTTTATTAGACACATTAATATATTGTGAGATAGTTGCACTTCCTGTCCCTCACTTAATTTGTACCGTGTGGCAAATGGCCGGGAACGCCTCTGTACCGTACAGAATGTTGCGTACCAAAAAAATCTGATTATGTGGTGCTGTGACTGCGTTTTCTGAGCTTTTTGTTTGTTGACTGGATGCACTGACTATGTTATAAAGAAAGCAAATTTATGCTGTCACAAATATTGTGTTTTCTCCTGGCATTGCAGCCACTTTGTTCGGCAGCCCTTGAACGCGCCATGTGTGTCGCAGATTGAGACTTGTGTGACTTGACAGATGTGCATTTTCTATTCTTCCTTCTTGTCCTTGTGTAAAAATGATAATACTGCACACACGGGTGAGGTTTGATCATGTTAGCGCTGCGCAATCTCATGCTATATGTGCTTATATACCACTCACAAAAAGTTAGGAATATGCACAAGTGTTACGTTAGAGAACAGAAAGTTGTGCGTGGGTGTTGGACATGTGCATTCAAAATTATTACACCCTGGACTGGTCACCAGTCAATCGCATCATAACTACTTCTTGGATTTGCATATCATTGTTTAAACATACAAAAGAATGTTGCTCATTAGCATTAAATATAT
>QODF01000041.1:1089436-1187435 GCA_024372805.1 Oostethus manadensis
ATAATAACACAGGCTACTATTGCAGCCAAAACCCACACGTTACTCTTATTATGTCAGCTACATTGGATAATGCAAATGTTTTTCATGTCTAGAAGACACATTTACAAAATCATAAACAGGTTCTCTATGCCATAACTAAAAAAATATTCTGTTTATATAGAAAGAATCCTACTTTGCTGAAATTCACATATCACAATCCAATCTGGAACCAATTAACCAATAAACAAGGGCTTACTGAATGCTCATTTGGAGTCTTTTGGCAATTTTTATGCTCAAAAAAGGCTTAAAGGGGCCCTATTATACCCATTTTCGGGCCTTTGTCTTGAGTTCTGCACTCCTGTAGAGCAGCTACACATGATAACCCAGACAGAAAGCTTTCTAGATCTTCCAGCCTCTGCGTTTTTCCTGCAGTGTTTCCTTGGGTTTCCTGCCTCCCCCAACAACGGTCTGTGTAATTTACTCCACCCCTGGACACCCTCTTCCAGGTACGCCCCCTCTGCTGTGATTGGTCACATTTCCAAGCGCTGCCGAAGACTTACGGACAGCTGCCGAACCCCACTTCCTAATTCTGGCGGCACAGGAGTTGATAGTAAACGGCAAAAAAAACCTTTTTTTTAAAATGTCAGCTTTTAAGAGCAATTAGCAGTTCACATGGGTGATCTTGTAATTTGCATGCATGGAGGTAACACTCTCTCCGCTCCCTGTATGCACACTCTACAATGCTATACACACAACCGCTTTTGTCCCATTACTTAAACAAAATAAACCGTTAAGACACTGATAAATTGTTACTTACAGCTTGCTCTTCTGACCCTTAAACACGACCAAGTAACGCTGGAAAGGCGTCGGACTTCAGCAACAGTTTGGTGGATAGTCCGGCTTGGTATTGCTAAACAAAATTAGCTTTTCCTCACTCCTGAACAAACATTTCCTGGGAGCCATTGCTCAACGTTGCCCATATAAGGAAGTTCAGGATTGTGACTTCAGTAGAACGCTCTGTTTTCTTTTAAACATAACAAAGCCATCCAAAACTGCTTTCAGGGCTCACTTCCAAATGCGCAAACCTCATTATCTGACATGTTGGCATCGTTTACCATGAGAATAGAACATTATAACAACATTTATAGGTCACAAAAGAGGAAAACAGGTCCCCTTTAAGTTAGGCAAAACAAATAATATGTGCATGTTCATTCATTCATTCATTCATTTTCTATACCGCTTATCCTCATTAGGGTCGCGGGGAGGCTGGAGCCTATCCCAGCTGGCTTTGGGCAGGAGGCGGGGTACACCCTGGATTGGTTGACAGTCAATCACAGTGCAGACATAAAAGCATTCTCACTCAGATTCATCCCTATGGACAATTTAGAGTCGCCAATTAACCTAACATGCATGTTTTTGGAATGTGGGAGGAAACCGGAGTACCCGGAGAAAACCCACACACGCACAAGGGGAACATGCAAACTCCACAGAGAGATGCCCAACGGAGATTCGTACCCTGAACCTCCTGACTGTGAGGCCAACATGCTACCCACTCCAACACCGTGCGGCAATGTGCATGTTTTGGACTAATAATAGGTCGTATTTAACAACACTACACTACAGCAGGTGATTTTAATGATCAACACCTCCTTCAATTTGAGGGAAGGAGCTCATCAACTAAAGCACCTGCTTTAGTGACCGGCTGGAAAGAAAAACTGCGGTGTCTCGGCCCTCCGTGGCACAAGTTGAAGACCCCAGTCTTACTTGGTCTTTTAGATGTAATTAAACTGATTTGCCCGACTAATTGAGTCAGGCAATGCAAGGTTTTATTTCGGATTTGCAAACATGTTGCTGTAGGTGTCCTCTTGCCAATGGCCGCGTTCCATCTTCGCCTGGCCTGTTCCTGCTCACACAGGCAGGACGGCGAGGATCTTTTTCCCACCGCGCCTCCTTGTCACTTTCAGCACTCTGGCACGCTCCAACAAAGTCACCCCGCCGCCACCCCCAATTCATTCACACGCACACAAATATCCACATGCACACGGCTTCATTAGTACACACCGGCGTGCGCGAGCATGCGCACGCGGCGAGAGTCAGATTGCGTGTGTTCCCTCCCAACTGTGCCTCAGAGGACGGTGTTGCACAGACGAGGACACACACAAATACGAGTCCTGATACACACTTCCCATCTCTGCTGGCATCCTGGGAGGGACATGCAAGAGAGAGAGAGCATATGTTGGATAGACGTTTGTCGGAGGGGGGATATTTCTCTTTGGATGTTGTCTCACAAGCTCTGACGGCATGGTGCAGAAAGAAGGCTTTTTTTTTCTTCCCCCGTCCAATTTATTAATCCTTTTAGGCGATGTTCTCTGTTCAGAAATGCAAATTGAATCAATCTGAGGCTGACTTTAAGACTTTTCAAGTGGGATTTAATTAGAAGCCAGGGCCTGCAGTTTTTAATGAGAGAGGGGGTGGAGAAAGAGTGAGGGAGAGAGGGAGAAAAAGAGAGTCATGGGGAGGGAGAGTGGGTTGCGGTTTTGATCTGGGGTCCTGCTGGAGAAAGGATACACAACACACAACACCCACAACACACACACACACACACACACACACACACACACAAAGGTACAAACATGCGCACATGCACGCAAATTCACCCTCTGTTTGCTTTTTCCCTCATCTCCGTCTTCTGAGAGTTCAACCAGACGTCTTTTGATTACTTGAGAATATTTCTCAGAATTTACTACCACCCCTTCCCAAAAAGAAGTACATGGACGTGGATGGAATGGAGCCTCGGGCTTGGAAACAGTCTGGTAACTATGTCAATAATAAAGGAGGCTTTTTTTTGCATGTAAAAGTTGCACTTTGAGGCGTTTTGAAAATGACGCGTGCTTGTCGGCCTTTCACTTTCAAGGTCCAAATGACACTTCCCAATACACGAGTCTCTTGTTTATCCCGGTTAACTGGTGCTCTTCAGTATACATTTAATACTGTTGTACTTATGGCATGGAAAACCTGTTTACAATCGTCTAGATAAATTTTTGACGTTTTTAGAGCCCTCTAGACATGAAATAACACCCCCGTAGTCACTTTTACACTCCCATTTCCCCATTATTGTATACATAGGGGCGCCATAAAGGGCGGTAGAGTTAGGACAGCGTTAGGACAAGAGTTAGGGCAATTCCAAGGTCCCTTGACTAACAATATATAACAATATATATAGTCAGAAAACTGTTAAAACGATCACTTCTATTTGGTAATAACAGTTAAATATCCACATTGACTGACCACCCCCCATATACCCCACGACATGAAATGGGGCATGTAAAATCTTGCCTAGGGTGCAACGTTGGGTAGGGAAGAACACCACCATCTAGCATAATGGTTTGAAAGAACATATTGAACTAATAGTCATAATCCATAGTTAAACTGTAAAAATGTTTGTTCAGCCCGAATAAGATGAGTGGCTTTCATGGCTTTTTCCCGCCACTCGTATACACGTACATGTACAGCGTGTACGGACACAAAACCAGTCTCAGAGAAGCAACCCACAATTTGGAGTGATTTTGTGGTTAGGATGGGATATGCATTCAATATTATTAACTAACTTAAACTAATAGCGCACGTTCATGTGTTACATAGAGACGTGGCTTTCAACGTTGGAACAGGAAGGGGGTGGGTTTTATAACGCTTGCAGCACATTTGAAGTTTAGTGCAGCCCCATACAGTACCCAACCAAGACACACAGCATTTTTAATTCAGTGTTTGTACTCAAGATAGGAAAAAAGACTGGTTTAGTTGCAACTTGTACATGCACTGACCTTCTGGCCCTTACGTTAGCTTTCTAGTCCATGTTGGGTCAATTTTCATACAATATCAATCACTTTCATGCTCCGGTTTAAGAGTAAGAGCCCTAAATATACGCTTAATAAAATAAACATACAGTGGAACCTGGTTACCGTATTTTTTGGTTTATGCTACAAATTGAATCTGAGTTGCGTACATCTCCCGGTTAGCATACAATATAGCACACATCTTATTATTAGGGCTGACAAATGATTAAAAGTTTTAATCAAATTAAGAGCTGTTTTCAAATTAATTAATCATAATTAATCACAATTTGCAACCATGTCTGCAATTAGCCAATTTTTACTGTTTTTATTGAAATAAATGACAGCACAGTATAATACTGTATGTATGTTTGTATGTATTAACAAATCAAAATTAACCGAAAACTAAAGAAAATTTAAAGATAACATACATGACTGAGAATCTGTTTAACTTGCACTACTGTCTTTAATAGTAGCACACGATTTGAATCAAACTTCATTCCTTCATTCATTTTCTATATGGCTTAATTTCATTAGGGTAGCGGGTATGCTGGAGCCTATCCCAGCTGACTTTGGGCAGGAGGCAGGGTACACCCTGGACTCGTCGCCAGTCAATCGCAGGGCACACATAAACAAACAACATGCACACTCACATTCAGACCTATTGACAATTTAGAGTTACCAATTAACCTGACATGCATGTTTTTGGAATGTGGGAGGAAACCGGAGTACCCGGGGAAAACACACGCACGCACGGGGAGAACATGCAAACTCTACACAGAGATACCCAATAGAGATTCGAACCCAGAACCTCCTGACTATGAGGCCAACATGCTACACATTCAACCACCATGCGGCCTTGAATCATACTTTAACATTTTTAGTATGAGCAATGAGGGATTGCTTTCAAAGACAGTTGAAATCACGTTTTAAATTGATTTTCTAGGATTTCCGAGCATACTTAACAAAAAGAGTTACAAGGTGAGTGATTAGAATATTAACCTACTGTTTTATTTGTCTTTCTGTTTATTTAGACCACACACGCACACATAATAACAAGGTTGTTGTGATGTTCGGAGTGTCCCTGAATGCATCTTGTGCCAGCGACAGTGAGGAAGTTCCGAGGCTGAAAAGACTTGGGACGTGTTTGTGAGTAGGAGATACATACAGCAGTGTTTTTCAACCTTTTTGAGCCAAGGCACACTTTTTTCATTCCAAAAATCCCAAGGCACACCACCAGCAGAAAATGTAAACATGAATCTCTGTAGCCTATAGAAACAATATAAAGTCAATATAAAGTGTTGCCACCTACTGCTATTTAGCTTATTACATGATTACTCTGCCCATCCTTGGACAGCACAGACACTCATCAATGGCACATTATTGGCGGAATCATTTTCCAAAAATATTAGGTGAAAGTGGATGATTTCCCACGGCACACCAGACACTATGCCACAACACAGCGGTTGAAAAACCCTGACTGACTGTAATATGGTGTTGGAACTGCATTGCTGTTGGTGTGTTCAGGGGAGAATAAAGTTATAAGAGCGACAAGCATAAAGAGACAATGATGCGCATATGTTAATAAAAAAGTAACAGAATTTTTAAAAATGAATGAATTACCGCCGTTAACGTGATATTTTTGACAGTGCTATTTATTGCGTCAGTCTAACTGTGCTTGTAACGTATTTCTATCACATAATGTCCCTGTTAGCATCAATTTAGCATAGGAATCACAGTTACACCTCAAGTCTCTGCTTATCTTATTGATCACAGCTGCAAAATAACCCACACTGTAGCCAGAGGAAGTTGCAAATTCCAGCATTTTGACAAATAAGTTGAGAAACACTACATAATTCAAGAAATATCACATAGCAAAAAACACAAGAGGTGTCAGTGAGACCCTTCTTTGCATCATAGCCGTCCTTGTCAATAATCAATGGGACGTTAAATGTTCATATATGCCTTTACTTTGTCATTTATGTGCATTTTTATGCATTTCAAACTGTTTAGTGTGTCCCTAAGGGATGAATTGGATTTACATTATTTCTTATGGGAAAAATATATTTACTTAGAGTGCTTCTGAAATGGATTAATGACTATAACTAAGGTATAAAAAATGCAAAAGTTCATTAAAAACAATGACATGTAACCTGCACTCATTGAACAGCTTTCAGTTTCCTACCCCATCTTGTATCAAATTTCATGCTCTGACACGAGCCTGCGATTTCCAGAAATGTGCAGACTGACTGACAACATCCAGTACTTTTTCTTTGATTATACTATTATCAGCACTTTTTAAAAAGGTCTCACATTTTTAAAGTGTGTTGGCCAAAATCAAATGTATTTAGTTTAAAAGTGCTTTTAGTTAGGGTTGTCAAGAGCATTAAAAATTTAACAGATTACTATCTTGTTTTTAATCTCACCTAAAAATTGCTGAGAAAGGTCCTTAGTTTAATGTATCTGTCTTACAAATTGATAAAATTATTATGGTAGATCAAAATATTGATAACACAGAAAGTGGCTTTATAAAGGTCAATTACATTTTTTTACAGACTTTACAGAACAGATACATTTCATTTCAATAGCATTCTAGCCTTGTCAATGGTGCTGTTAGTGTTTTTGAAACGACAATTTCCCATTACCACGATACCCATTACCTAAAAAGGATAAGCCGCATAGGAAATGAATGAATGAATGAATGAATTTCCCATTAATTGGACCAATAACTGTCATATGTGTCTCAGTTTTTCATCTCCTCTCCTCTGCTCACTGCTCCTCACCTTGCCCTCCCATCTACAATGGGAGCCTACAAGCTTATGCTAAACAAGTCGACAAAGAAAGCCAGTCAATATCCACCTTAGGTTGTGACTGACCATTGTTTTCTGCCTCCAACAACTCAACAAGAAGAAGCCCAATGCATGAAAACAGATTTTACAAAAAGGCCCACAGAGTGTGTGTCTGTAGCTGAATGTTGTCAGAGCTCCATGCTTTAAAAAAAAAAAAAAGATGTGTAGTGAAGCCTGCTTCTTAAAAAAAAAAAAAAAACAGAAAACCCAACTCACCATTAAAGTTTCTCTCCTCTTAAAAGTAGAGCAAACAAGCTGAGAAACAAGATGATAGATTTTTCTCACGTTTGGTGCTCATAAAAGGCTCTCGGGACACATAGTACTGGTTCGAACGTCATTAAAAAGTCACTTTTGTATAACAGGAGACCTTTAATTAAAATGAGCGGCGTGTTTGCCTTGACGGTGAGTAATCTCTAAAAAAAAATCCCGAACATATGATAGATTGATTTCCGACTGACAAGAAACCTCGATGGGCATGTCGAGCATCAGCGATCAGTGAAAGTGAGAAAGAAATGATGACCAAATATGGAAGTGGATGATTATCAGTGGCCGTTAAAGGTGAGTTAAGAGTGAAAGGCTGTGCCCTTATCTTTGTGGTGCCCACAGTCTGCACGACAGGCTGACCAAGGCGCTGCACTTCAAACAAAGTCGTTTGGGCTTCCCACATGGTCCCATTCCAGTCATTGTGAAGGCCTTTCCAAATCATCCGGCGAACAGCTCTCGTTCATCCCGCCGATCCCACTCAGGAATCCAAAAGCGGACATGCACATGCGTGTCAAGAGTATGTGTGTCACAGCCCAAATGTTATTTCTGTGTTTATTATGTTTATTTTTAGCCACTGCCTCTCTTTGAACATTTATGGAGCCTCCCGTCACTCCGATGATTCTAACAGACAGCCTCCTCCTTCAAAAGAAAATCTGGTGCTTGGATTCATCAAGAGACTCTCGTTGCCATTTGGCATCCGCTCACGCTCTGGCTGCTACATTTTTTTTTTTTTGGTGGGGGGGAGGCAATGGTGCTGCTAAAAAAGCGGTGATGGGATGTGGTTTTTTTGGGGGAAGCACACACTCTGCTCCTCGTCCGCCCTAATCCTAACCCTCTTCCCATCTACGTTTCCCGTCGCCCACCTCAAAGCGGGGCCAACGAAACAGCCTTGGCATTTTTGAGGGCAGATGTGTGACATCTTTTCCTTTTTTTGTTGAGGAATCCACTAAAGCCAAGTGGGAGGGGAAGGGTTTGACTCATGAGTGCTTCTAAATTGACCATTTCCACTTGCAGGGGTTTCTGTGTGATGCCGTCTCACAGGAGATGCGGTTTGTCTGCGTGCGCTACAAAAAAGGAAAAAAGACAGTGATAAATGTCAGGAAGATTATTTCAATCTTGCAAAAGCTTAATACGAGTAGGAATAAACATGAAAAGATGGGCACCAAAACAACAATTTTCTACGCCAGCGGGGTTGATGTACACTTGCAAAGGAGGGGGAAAAAAAAAACGACATGAGGACTCTCAAGGCCAACACGCAGAGACACCAATTCTCCCATTAAAGTCAAAACGGCAGCGAGGAAAATGTTCGACAAGCAGCTAGCTCGCAATGTCAATGTTTAAATAATACTAATTCATCTCCGTTATAGAAACATGTAATTAATCTCCCTCTCATCCATTATGGCTGTCTCTCTGTCTGCTCGCTCACATTTAATGGAACATGAAAGCGAAACCCAAAGAGCAAATGCTATGTTGTGGTCCTTGCGGGGAGCTCATTGTGGGACTCACATCAGAGGAGAAGACAGGCCCAGAGACAGACGGCTGGACATGTTTTGACAAACAGACAGTTGGTCCAGAACTCCTCCTATCTTCGCGCTCTGTGCCACCTCTCTCTCTCTCTCTCTGTGTGTGTGTATGTGTGTGTGCGTGTGTGTGTGTGTCTTTGAACTAAGGCCTTCATTAACAATCCGCTGATTAACAAGCTGGGGAACACAGGGGGTAGATGGATCAGAGGCGCAGAGATAGACAGCCAGAGATAAGGAGAGACATAATAAGAGTGCAACTTAAGACCGCATCCACACTAACGCTCCGCCATGTTCAGACTGCATATTAATTTCCACGAGATCGCGGCAACAACACTAAAAATACCGCTTCATTAAAAAAAGAGGGGGCGGGTGGGGGCTGAATGGGAAAAGTTGGACCTGGCTCAAACTTGCTGCAACACAATAAAACATCACCCCATCACCGCACTGTGCCTTATTACTGTAATTGATTATGTCCATTACTGAGAAATCACCGGGTTCACACCGTTATTTTGTTCATTAATTTACGGTACTAATTCTACCAATGCAGCACATACCTTGGCGTGTAACGATACACTATAATCGCGGTTCGGTACGCACCTTTTTCATGGTTTATTGCAATGCATTCATTACTAAAGGCTAGACATAAAATTACTTAGCTTTTGTGTAAACAGTTTTAATGAGTTATAAAATGAAATATTTAAAAAAGCAAACTGTTAGCAGGTAATAAAAAAAAAATTAAAAATAAAACAATCAAATACAAATGGATACAAAAAATAATAACTTTAAACGTCTATATATTATTTTATCATTATTATTATTAAATATTCCATATTGTATGTATTATATTTACTATAAAATAATATATATTATATAACGTACTTATTTATTTTATATATATTATTATGTTATACACATTTTTATAGTATCTATTTATCTCGCTATCTATCTATTATAATGAGGGGTGTCACAAGATCTTGTGTCATGTATTAATATTGCAAAGATATGGTGAAATCGTGACAAGTATAATAGTTTTGACCAAATTTGTCATTATTAAGGCATTATGGAAACGCAGGTTAAGCGCTTAACGTTACACTATAGACCAGGGGTTGCCAACGTCCCCCCGCAACCGCAATCCTGCTTTTCATTTTCGGTTTTCCGTTAATGATGTGAGAACACTAGAAAGACGCGCATTTCGAAATGCAAAATGTGAGTCAGCTGGAATGGGCTCCAGCATACCCGCGACCCTAATGCGGGTAAGTGGCATAAAAAATGGATGAAGTTGTGGACATTTTGTGAATGTTCTGGTGAAACACACATAAGATAAATGTTACAAAAAGGAGTAGCACTTGGCCATTTTTGTCTTGAAAAAGTACCTCCCAATAAAAGATTGGAGACCACTGCTTTAGACCTTGCAATCCAACCTATCACTAGCAGTTCACAGCCTCAGCGACTGACGTGTGGCTGATTTTTCCATCGCCGAACCTTCCAGGAAATGGCTAGCGGGGACAGTTGTCACCAAGTAGAAGCTGTTGTGATTCTACATTTTATCAAAGTTACTTAGATTTGTCAGACTGAAACACGTACATTTTCTGCACTCTTAATCACTGAGCGGTTCTAGCGCACTTCAAAAGCACCGCTTCATAACACACCTCATACGTCGAGGAGATCCGTGTTGATAAACCGAGTAAAAGTGAATAGTGAAAGTCAGGAAGTGTTTCTTGCTTGAGGTATCCATCGAGCACACCTCCGCGTCTGCACCTCTGCACTCTCGCGCAGGCGAGCGAGAGTGGAGCTTCACGTCCTGCAGCCCGACTATTGACGGGGACCAAACGGCAGGACCACGTAACCCCTGTGCTTGCAGCCCTTCACTGGCTCCCAGTTAAACAAAGGATACATTAGAAAAATGTTGCTATTGATTTTTAAATGCTTGCATGGACTAGCCCCTGTCTGAGCTCCTGCAGCCCTACTCCCCAGGTAGGGACCTGAGGTCTGGGAAGGGGACAGAGCATTTTCTGCGGTTATCGCTTTGGAACAGTCTCCCTCTGCACATCAGAGATGCACAAACACCCGAGCACTTTAAAACCCTGCTGAATACCTACCTTTTTTCCACTGCCATTTTTGAATTATTGTTTGATTTGATTTCTTGTCTTATTGCCACATGGCTTGTGCAGCACTTTGGTCAACCCTGGTTGTTTTAAAATGTGTTATATAAATAAAGTCTGACTGGACTTGAATTGTACAAAAGTATCACCTTGCAATGTTGGTCTGAAAGCTGCATAAACCCCTCCAAAATGCGACGAGAGCGCCAAAAGGCGACACCTTGCCTTTCTGGTGAAACAGTCCTGCTCTGGCTCATTCACATGGGAGTAAAAAGTGAGGTTCTGTGGAACGTGGCTCGTTGCAGAAATGAAATAAAATACAGCAAATAGGCATAATGTAACTAGAAAAAGCTAAAATGCTAATATTATTAAGACTTGTCACAAACACTCATTCTGCAACTTTACTAAACGAAGGATCACATATTAAAGGAAATGTCGCAGTACTACAATATATTATTATTAAAATTATTATACAGTAAAAAAGCCACATGGTGGTTGAATGGTTAGCATGTTGCTCACACGGTCAGGAGATCTGGAAGATCGAGGTTAGAATCTGTGCGGAGTTTGCATGTTCTCCCTGTGCGATTCTCCGGGTACTCAGTTTTCCTCCCACATTCCAAAAACATGCATGTTAGACTTTAAATTGCCCATAGGTATGAATGTGAATATGAATGGTTGTTCAAGTCGAGATGGATCATAACAGTAGTTTATTTGGTCTACAAAAACATTGACAGTAATATTGTTTGGCGTCAATTTGTGACTTTTTTTGTTTGTTTTTTGTCCCGTCACAATTTTAAAAAATTATGTTAAAATGGGTCTTGTGTGTCCAATCGCGTGCATGGTTTTGTCTGGTCAGCAGACCAGTGTAACAGTGAGAGTTTAAATATTAGGAATTACCGTATTATTATTTTATGTTTAGAAAACCAGACTGCTTTCGTCTTATCCACTTGTTTTTGTGCATTTACATATTTCACAAAACACAAAACAGTTTCTCTTCAAGCTTCAAGCTTCAAGCTCTGGCTTCTCTCGTCTTTGGTACCATCGCGAGCCGTGACAGAAGTCTGGGTTTAGTTTATTAGACACATTAATATATTGTGAGATAGTTGCACTTCCTGTCCCTCACTTAATTTGTACCGTGTGGCAAATGGCCGGGAACGCCTCTGTACCGTACAGAATGTTGCGTACCAAAAAAATCTGATTATGTGGTGCTGTGACTGCGTTTTCTGAGCTTTTTGTTTGTTGACTGGATGCACTGACTATGTTATAAAGAAAGCAAATTTATGCTGTCACAAATATTGTGTTTTCTCCTGGCATTGCAGCCACTTTGTTCGGCAGCCCTTGAACGCGCCATGTGTGTCGCAGATTGAGACTTGTGTGACTTGACAGATGTGCATTTTCTATTCTTCCTTCTTGTCCTTGTGTAAAAATGATAATACTGCACACACGGGTGAGGTTTGATCATGTTAGCACTGCGCAATCTCATGCTATATGTGCTTATACACCACTCACAAAAAGTTAGGAATATGCACAAATGTTACGTTAGAGAACAGAAAGTTGTGCGTGGGTGTTGGACATGTGCATTCAAAATTATTACACCCTGGACTGGTCACCAGTCAATCGCATCATAACTACTTCTTGGATTTGCATATCATTGTTTAAACATACAAAAGAATGTTGCTCATTAGCATTAAATATATAAGTTTTTAGGTTAGATACTGTAGAAGATGTCATGCATTCAGAGAGGTAAAGAGGTTTGTGAACCTATTCCCAGAGAGGGCCTGCACTCTAGTAACACGGCCACTCTTGGCCAAGGGTCCTATGCTGTGAAGTAAAAGAGACAAGCTTTTGGAGGCCTGATGCAAGAAGGTGATGACCTCCTGCAACAGAACCACCCCTTCTCTGACCTAATCTGTTGATTTTATTGTATGAGAGACCAATACAAAACAAGACTATATATCATATATTTCCATGTATTCCATATATCACAATAATCTAATGTATATTTGGCTCAGTAATAAACCTTGTATTGAATTAATGTCCTTATTCAGAACATTGTGCCATGCAGTTGAAAAAAAAGACATGGGGTTTTATAATCAATATCATGACATAACATAACATACTGTATATTTAATAATATATCAAAGAGGTTTCATTGTGTGGTTTATGTTTTTTAAGTGTTCAGTAAGGGGTACATGACTTCCAGTCAGATGTGTGAAGGGTTTTGCAACTGTGAAAAGTTTGGGAAGCACTGCTGTGGCGAATGTTATGGAGAAGTATCTGTAAAATCTGTCACAGGTGGTTTAGCCAGATGGCGAAATGACCAACTATCATACCAGAAGCTTAAAATTATTATATTTGGAAGAAAATTAGAAATGACGCTGCTCAGAACCATCTGCTACAGTAAAACATTACCACAGACCTGACCACACCACAGACGGGCGGTCAGGGGACTGTTATGATAAATAACACAAAATGAATAATAACTTAAAATAAATATTAACATTTGTCAATTAAACTGTATTATAAATGTATCGTTTTTTGTACAATTTCTTAAATTAAAAAAATCACAGCATTTGCAGATTTCCTTCTCAGTTTATGGTGCAAGCCCTGCCCTGTGAGTGCACACTGAGTAGGCTCATGGCTCCTGCCAGTTTCTGTTTGTCAGCATGTCATCATAATAAACATTTATTACACACCCTGCCTTTCTACAGCCTGTGTTATGTCTTTAATGTAAGTGTGACGTCATTATTTTTGCTATTAATTCAGACAAATACATAGACATGTTATCCGGGAGGTGCTTGCAGTACCGCTGCATCCTGAAGGGGCAGCGTTTTGTTTTTGTTTCCTTCTAGTGCGAGCTTTGTTGAAGAGGGAAATGCTGCAAGTACTTCATATACAAGTAACATTTAAGAACACAAATGTTTTTCAGCTCAGTTCTGTATATAATTAGGTCTAAGAAGTGTCTGAAAGCGTTTCATTTAATCAAAAGGGCATTATTTTCAATTTCGGTTATCCTCGTAATGAGGAACCTGTTTTAGCGTTTTAAAAAACTAAAAAGGATTTATTGCCTCTCCAGCTATGAACCTGACAAAACATGAAACTATCAATACTGCTGCGCTGGGTAGAACAGCGCCCCGGCTTGTGTGACATGCAGGGTGAGCCGATGCACTGAACAGCCCCAAATATCAGTCTTATTTGATCAGCTTCTTAATCTTCACATATTAAGGTCCTGTATCGTAATTCGGTTAATACATGAGGAATAAACAGCACTCAGTCCACTGCTGGCGATGTTTGCTTTCCATAGTTGTTTATGTTTCGTGTTTTCGTGCAAGGTCACACGTCACTTGGGCTATGTTGTGGAGATTATTGGATGTAAAGACGCACGTGAGACAATGCACAACATCAGTTGCAGTGCAGGACGTATCCTGTTTGTGTTTGCCAATGCGGTTAATTGGTTCCAGACCCAACTGTCTTCAATAAATTTCTGCAATATAGAAGTCAATGTTAATACATTAATTAATATTTTTGTAATTAAAGCCTAGAAAACCTGTTATTGACTTTCTAAATAAATTTGTAACATTGTTATAGCCCCGTAGACATGAAATAACAAATTTATAGTCCAGTTTACACTCCTACTATTCATTTTTTTTCACCAGTGGATACTAAAGTTTCTACAATCAAGTACCCCTGCAGACGTTTGACCTGAAGCCAAGTACCCTCTACTTTTGCACACCTAAAAATAAACACCTTTTTGTCCTGATTAACATGAAATATTGAACATAATTAATTGTTTAATTAACTTTACAGTAACTCTTGGTCAAAAATGTGTATTTTACATGGTCACATTTTGATAAAATTTCACACGAGCACCGATAAATAAATTAAGTAATCATCCTTAATATATTGTACTTTATTCCAGTCTGATGTTGGCATCCTTCCAGAATGTCTTGAATTTCAGCATCACATTTTCTGTCCATTTGCGACAGCAATGGTTTAAATCTGCATATTCATTTGATATCAAATTGAAGGGGAAATTTGAACAATCAGGAAGTATTCAAAGTGCAAAAGTACATGCAACTGACGATAAAGCCTCATTTTCAGGGGAATCCTCTCTCACGGGTTTTCACCGCTTTGCCGTGCGGAGATTAGAACACCGATATAAAGATAATCTTCACGATTAAACACTCATAATGCACAAAATAACAATCAAACAATATTATTTGTTCATATGATTCACACACAGCATTGAACAACTTCATTTTCTATCTCCTTTCTGCTCTGTTCTCCTTGTGCACTCGTAATTGAAAGTCTTAGGTGCTAATTGTTTTTCATTTTTATTTTGTCCTGGTACTCTCACCCCACTTTGGGAACCTAAGGTTTACACAGCACATTGCAACTCATGCTGCAGGGACTCGACAGGGCCGCTATATAGCAAGCTAACAAACTAAAGTTAGCCTCAAACGCACCACTTCCACAATAAACAGAAGGATAACTTTTTTTTCACTTTATCATGCGGGACATGCTATGGCTGAATTCATGTCGTGTTGAAAGGTAATGTAAGTTATTGTATCGATGTTTTGTGCCTAGTGACCAGAATACTACATACTATATGAGTTGTATTTCAGTATGTTTTGTTAATTATCATTTGTCTGGCAACGCTGATCATCCTTCATCCCTAGTGTTAATATTTGAATAGACTCCAGGGCCAATTTGAACCGGAAAAGATGGGCCTTGAGCTTGAGCTCAAAACAGGAGCAATCTGCTGTTTTACGGACCTACTACAAGTACGCTGGTCAGTCAAAGATCCTCTATATGACAGGAGCTCAACTGCTATTTTTATGGACCTGCTACAAAGACACTAGGTAAAGGTTCTCTTCTGCTTTTAAGGATATACTGCAAAACTGCTCAGAAGTCAGACACCAAATTCAACGCCTAAATAGTCTCAGTATGAATGCAAGAAGAGGAAACAAAGAGACGACAAAGAAGATGTTGAATAAGACTAGAAGAGCTGGAGAAAGTCATGCAGAGCGCGACAGGCTGACACCGAGTGTTCGACAGGGACAGAAATTTAGTCTAATGCGGCGAGACAAGAGAATGAGCCGGCCTTGATGGGCGCAGGGTGCGAGACGTCAAAGCTTCAGGGATCAGCCCCTCCAGAATTAATGATCTTTCGAAGATTCCCCTCAGAACAGTGCATGAAAAGGAAGTCAGTCCGACGAATAATGAATACATAAATAAATAAGCGTGTAAATAAATGAATAAACATCCTCCTGGGTGACGGATGTCGATCGATTACGCGGAACGTTTGCCTGTGGGAAGGGGTTTTTCATTTTACGTTACTGTTTCTTTGTGATTGGCTCGTGAAAGGTTGCGTCTCTCCCCGCTGTCGGCGCCCGTGAGAGTGTGTTTGACGTGTGCTAAGCTAAATGTGAGTGTTGCGTTTGAGTGACTGGGAGTTCTTAGTGTGAGTTTGTATTTACTTGCATTTGGCTTTGTGATGCATTTATCCATTTTTATTAGTGTAGGTCTGTGTGTGTCTGTGTGTGTGTGTGTGTGTGTGGTGGTCTCTCTGGTGAGTCTCCTTAACATCAAACAGCTGGAAGTAATAAAATATTTAGGAAGCACTGGGAGTCTGTGAATATTAATACTGCCTTTTCCTTCTGTCTCTCCAATCTCCTCCGTTCTTTTTCCCTTCTTCACTTTTCCGACGTCGCTACATGTGTCCGCTTGTCCTCCACCCCACTTACTGTAGATTCGAGTCCCCACGACCTTGTTCATGGGGGACATCACGGCTGTTTAATTGGGAGCCGCCTCAGTGGATAGGAGTTGACCTCTGCTCTCCTGTCATGCTGGTGGCGTTGGCTTCTCACCACGTGGGGGTGAAGCCGTGTCCTGCAGGAAGCCCGGTAGCAGAGTTGAGCAACGCCCCCCCCCTTCTCCATGTCAAGCATGGGAGTGGACCACATGGCACGTACACTCAACACTAGCCCTTGCACAAGAAGAGCCACGGGACCTTCTGGTCCTTGATGCTGGAATGTGGCTTGTAAGGATAGTCTTCTCATGTCCCGGTTTGAGCGCGATTTGGGACGCAAGCTAATGCTATGCTATTGACACTAGCATTATAGCGGTCGTACATACCCTCCATCAATCCATTTTCCACCGCTTATCCGGGTCCGGGTCGCGGGGGCAGCAGCTTCAGTAGGGAAGTCCAGACTTCCCGGTCCCCAGCGACTTCTTCCAGCTCCATCGGGAAGACACCAAGGCGTTCCCAGGCCAGCTGTGAGACATAGTCCCTCCAGCGTGTCCTAGGTCTTCCCGGGGGCCTTCTCCCGGCTGGGCATGCCCGAAACACCTCACCAGGGAGGCGCCCGGGAGGCATCCGGACTAGATGCCCGAGCCACCTCAACTGGCTCCTCTCGATGTGAAGGAGCAGCGGCTCTACTCTGAGCTCCTCCCGGATGGCCGAGCTCCTCACCCTATCTCTTAGGGTGAGTCCAGCCACCCTACGAAGGAAACTCATTTCCGCCGCTTGTATCCGCGATCTCATTCTTTCGGTCATGACCCATAACTCATGACCATAGGTGAGGGTGGGAACGTAGATCGATCGGTAAACAGAGAGCTTTGCCTTCCGGCTCAGCTCTCTCTTCACCACGACGGTCCGGTACAGCGACCGCATTACTGCAGATGCTGCACCGATCCGTCTGTCGATCTCACGCTCCAACCTTCCCTCACTCGTGAACAAGAACCCGAGATACTTGAACTCCTCCACCTGAGGCAAGACCTCACTCCCAACCCGGAGGGTACAGTCCACCCGTTTCCGACTGAGAACCATGGCCTCGGATTTGGAGGTGCTGAGTCTCATCCCAGAAGCTTCACACTCAGCTGCAAACCGCTCCAGTAAACGCTGAAGGTCACAGCCTGATGAGGCCATAAGGACCACATCGTCTGCAAATAGCAGAGACGAGATCCTAAGGTCACCAAGCTGGACTCCCTCAACACCTTGACTGCGCCTAGAAATTCTGTCCATGAAGATTATGAACAGAATCGGTGACAAAGGGCAGCCTTGGCGGAGGCCAACGTTCACCGGAAACAAGCTCGACTTACTGCTGGCAATGCGAACCAGGCTCCTGCTTCGATTGTACAAGGACCGAATGGCACGTAGAAGCGGACCATCAATCCCGTACTCCCGGAGCACCCCCCACAGGACACCACGAGGGACACGGTCGAATGCCTTTTCCAGGTCCACAAAGCACATGTAGACTGGTTGGGCAAACTCCCACATACCCTCGAGTACCCTTGCAAGGGTGTAGAGCTGGTCCAGTGTTCCGCGACCGGGACGAAAACCACATTGCAGCTCCTCTAACCGAGGTTCGACTAACGGTCGTACCCTTCTCTCCAGCACCCTGGAGTAGACTTTCCCAGGAAGGCTGAGGAGTGTGATCCCCCTATAGTTGGAACACACCCTCCGGTCACCCTTTTTAAAAATGGGGACCACCACCCCGGTCTGCCAGTCCAGAGGTACTGTTCCTGACTTCCATGCAATGTTGTAGAGGCGTGTCAACCAACACAGTCCTCCAACATCCAGAGCCTTGAGAAATTCTGAGCGGAACTCGTCTACCCCCGGAGCCTTGCCACTGGGGAGTGATTTGACTACCCCAATTACCTCAGCCACGGTGATAGAACTGTCCACGTACGTATCCTCAGACTCTGCTTCCTCTATNAGCCCCTCCCCCAAGCCTGGCTCCAGGGTGAAGCCCCGGTAACCCACGTCCGGGCGAGGTGCGGTCACTGCTCTTGTTTTTTTTCATACGGGTCTTCTGAATCACTCTTAGTCTGGCTCGTCACCTAGAACCTGTTTGCCTTGGGAGACCCTACCAGGGGCATAAAGCCCCCGACAACATAGCTCCTAGGATTACTCAGGCACTCAAACCCCTCCACCGCGGTAAGGTGGTGATTCACGGAGGGGTCGTACATACATTATAGCTATCTAATTTATCTTATTTAGTACGTATTGTGCAAAACTATGACAGGAACAACACCAAATTAAAAGCACTAAATGAATACAGAACCACTATCCACCTGGACAAGTTGTGTACCGAACATATTAGCACATTAGCACTCAATAATGTCATCAGATCGTACCTTTTTGCATTCCCACATAGTATCAGCATTTGGGACCAAAAAGGTGAAAGAAAAAACAGCAAAAATACAGTATAGCAGTGTGAGAACAAAGAAGGTGCATTCAAGGACGGTCAAAAAGTGGTACAAATCGTCGCTCTCATTAAATATTCAAAAACCCTGGGTTTTCTAACTGTATATTTTTTTGGGATAAAATAATAGCCCATATTTCCAACACTTACATCCCTTTACATAAAATTAGATGTCGTTATTGTAGTCGCATACTGAGTTGTTCACCATAAAGAGATTTACATCCCTACTTATTAAAGACTTGTTTTTTTACCTGTGATTAAATGCGACTAATTTTGAGTTAACCGTGAACAAAATGTGATTAATCACGATTAAATATTTTTAATCAATTACTTCATGTTTATGTTTTTGCTAATTAAGGATAGCCATCATTGGCACAAAAATAACATATTGAATCATATCGGGGTTTGTTTGTTTTTTTAAGCCAAGAATGATATCAGTGACCTCAGCAAACTGCACAGTGCTCCACAGAGCAACAAGCTCAAGATGTCCACCGTGTGGAATATTTCCAAGTTTCATCTTTGGTTTTAAAAATATGCAATCTGCAAGGACTGTAAGGTATCAGAAAACCAAATAAGAGCACAAAAAAGGACACAACGCTACGCAAAAGTGGAGTGAGGCGTTTTCCTTCAGTAATGCTGAAAGGAAAGATCATCTCTCTTCTGTAACTTCTTGCAGCATTGCAACAGTGCATGTCTTATTTTGTGCAGTATTTATTTTTTTAATCTATCTATCTATATCTATATTTGGCATTTTACAAATTTTGGCCTTTTAAAAAAAAAAAAATTTGATGGCGGATAAGAGATCAAAAGCGGAACTAATGCAAAGCAACGTTCTCCAGACCTACACGGCGGTGCAGCAAAACAGCGCAGCTGACATTTCTGTTGCAAGACTCAAAGGTACTTACCTTCGTGAAACAAGGGTGGCCTAGTGTCTCTTTTTGCCCCCCAGGGATGCAAACAAAAGTGCAATTAAATATGGATCTAAGTCATTAAGAATGAGTGGGAAATAAACTCGTATGTACCTGTGGAGTGGCGACTTGCCACTTTACTCCCAGCATGCACGCCGGTGCGTTTATTCTACGCTTGATCGCAAAAAAACGCAAAGAAGAGATGCAGTCTGTCAAGATTTTTGTTTCCTTTAATTCAAATGTATTCAATTAAACACGATGAACTTGTTACATCTTCCCCCTGGGACATCAGTAGCGTCCTGCTTCTGTACCTGAAGGATCATGGGAAATATGGTTTCATATATGAATATAGTAATATGTTTTAATGAATGTTTTTACTGAGCATACTTTACACAATATGTCTGCACACCTTGCATGACTGCATGAACCCTAATAGCACACAACCTAGCAAATGTCGGGTCATACTATTGCACACTATTACAGATGGTACTCTGATGAATTGTATTGCGTGGAATAAGCAAAACCATTTGAGTTAAAGTAAGTTTCAAGTAGGAGAGTGTATTCAAAATGTTGTAACCAGTATTTTCACTTTCTCTCCGTAGGAATATCGGCTCCAAATATCAATATCGGCCTCCCGAAAAAAACACATCAGTCGATCTGTAGGCAATATCAGATATTGGACGGAAAAGCCATGGTTTTTTTAGACATGTACCCCTCATACCACCATTTTTACTTGTGCCACAATTTGAGAATAATTATCTACAAGAGAGGCGGCCAAACCGTTTACAGCGAGGGCCAGATATTCTCTTTTTGTTACACTTCCTGTCCCACATACAACATGTTGGATCATGTTCCATACCGAAAAGGCAGATTACCCCTGGTGGTGCGGCTTTCTCTCTACATCAGGACAAGCCGACTTTCATTTCTTTTTTCCTCTCTGCTGCTCCCTGGAACATTTGTCTTTGTGAAAGCCAACATAAGCAACTGCCTCATGCAGGATCTTTTTTGTATTAAACCTGTTTAAAATTTACGGTGATGGTCCAGATGTGGTGATATAGAGCCCATTAGAAGACCAGTTTTATGTCATTCATGTGACAACTGAAAGGTCACAAACAAAGACTTTAGATTTAAATGCTGCGAGACTCCTCAGCACAACGTGGATTGATTTAGGCTCAGTTTCATTTTCATCTAACGGAGTAGGTTCTGGTACTCACTGCACACGATATCAACCGATGAGACGGAGACGTTGACGGATTGTACATTTAGAAGAAGAAGATGGAGATTTTATTATCGCTGTTGAGGGGAAATTCAGTTTTTACACTCTATCCTAACCAAGTCCAGAACTTGAAGCCACAAGCCAAGTCCTTACGACACGTGATCTCTTGTGAAATGACAGTGAACAAAGGAAATCTGTACTCTTTTTGAGCAGCACAGACGAACCAGACAATGGTTTTCTAACATGTCACTCAAGTGGTCAACGATACATACAAATTCCACAAGCAGCATAGTGTAATTAGCACAGTCTCTGCAGGGAACACACAGAGTATTTAATGTCAGCTACACGCATAGTATGTAATATAGTCAAGCAACTGCTACCAGGATCTCACAAAAGGGAATTCAGTAATCCCTGGTATATTGCGGTTAACTGGTCAAGTACATTTCTGCAAAATAGGATTCTTCATTTATAAATCAAATATTTTTCTAGTTACAGCATAGAAAACCTCTTAACAACCGTCTAAATACAGTTTTTAACATTATTAAAGACATGAAGACATGAACTAACACCCCTAAAGTCACCGTTACACTTACATCATCAAGCATACAAAATACAAACTCACACATGTCACCATTGGGAGAGTTTCTTCCTGTTGTTCTTTTATTTACTTCTCGTTTGGTACAGTACTTCCTGTGGTGGATATTGTCTTATCAATGTAATGTTATGACCCTCAAGGGCATTTCTATTGCGTTTATGTTATTCTGCTTGTGTGTGTTGCTGTAAACACGGACAGGAAGTGACATTGGGCTTTCAAGACAGACCGGTCTAGATCACTTCCTATCATCACAACTTTGAATGCATCTTCTGAATGCCTTCTAATTATGTTTTAGTTCATTTAACCATTTGTGTGCTTGAAAATGCTTATTTTAGACAACAAATATGAAACATTTGCTTAAACATACTTTTTTTTTTTTTTTTTACTAATAATGGGCTACATACAAGCTCAAAACAGTAATGATTTAATAATACGGTACAGTATATATTTTGTGAGAAACCATGATAGACTGAAGCAACAAAATTCAAAGATCAAAGTGGCGAGAGATTCCTATTCAACCCTTACTGGTTCAGCTCTTCAGTGCTTGCTGAAAGATTAGACCAGTATTTTTAGTCACTTTGTACTATTTTTCGAAACATATTACTTAATGCTGTTAATGCAGTATATTAAATAATGCTATTTAGTGACTGACTACACACTATGATTAGTGTAAAATATGCATATTTCTGACCTAAATCAAGCATTTTTAAGAATAAAAAGACAACAGGAACTGAAATACAAATATAAGGCATTCAGAAGAAGCATTGAAATACATGTTTTTGATATGTAGTATCCTACACTGGTCACTAGGGGTCAATAACGTTACAGTGAAGAGACAATAACCACTGCAGGAAGTACTCGGTGTGACTCTCCCAATGCTAATGTGAGTTTGTATTATGTCTTATTTATGTCTGAAATTATTTTCTCTTTTTTTGTCTGCTATATTGAGTTCTGTAATACAACTGTAAAGGTGACTAAAAAAATGGTATTTCATGTGCAGATGTTAAAAACTGTATTGAGATAGATTGATGAGACAGAACAATCTTTTGTCTGCTCAAAACTTGTCAATTGTCGGGTAACACACGTAAACTATCAGCAATCTTTCACTCTGACAGTACAAGCATGATTGAGATTACCACGGTACCCATCCCCTGATTAAATTTCAGTGATAAATAGTGCCGTTTAACCTCCAAATATGGCAAAAATTGGTTGCATTCTTCATGTTTTCCATTTATGGGTTGTGTCACCACCACAAATACTTTAGTGCATTTTGGCCTTGTTTCTACAAGAAAACTACAAGAATAAAAAAAAAAATACCCTCCTACATTTGGTGTTTTTAATTATGATGGTGAAGAGCTGTTCAACTGGAATGAGATCTGGTGACTGTGACCAGACCAAAGCATGTGATTCACATTATTTCCCTTTCTGCTCTGAATGGAAGCATCTGCAGTTGTTGCATTTCTACACTCATTAGGGCAGATTTGTACTTTTCCTTTGTTGGCCATCTGTATGTCTTATTAAAAAGTGCCTTAAAATTGTCTGCAAAAGTCTTTTACATCTATATGCACAGCGTTATTTCACATGTTTGCAAGTAGGGCTGGCAAAACAGTAGGTACACTCCCAGGGGTTAGTTATTTCAAAAAAGTGATTCCATAACACATTACTAGTTAGGATAAAAGGCATGGCAAATGGATGGATGGATAGTTACTTTAAAAAAGTAGTAATATACTACTACTATAGCTACTCCCTGCTAAAAGTAATTAGTTACACTACTGGGTAAACGGGTGTAAAGGTACGTGTATTTTCTATATGTGTTTTTTTGGAGAATTGCATTCATTGGAAAATTGCCTACCTGCAGATTGCCGTTTTTCCATTTAAAAACCATTAAACACAAAAGCTAAGCAGTTGTGTTTGGGTAACCAAATGTCCTGTTTTCCCAGCATATGTTTTGTTTCCATGTCCTTTTCCATCATCCTAGCTTGTTTTATCTTGTTTTTTTTAAGAAAGTGATAAAAATGTCCGGCCGCACGGTGACCTAGTGGTTAGCACCTTCCAATACCTGGAAGACCTGAGTTAGTATCTCCGTTCGATCATCTCTGTGTGAATGCTTCCTCACCAAATCACAAATATATGCATGCTAGATAAATTGGAGACTCTAATTGTCCATGTCAGGTGGACGTGAGTGTGAATGGTCTGTTGTATATGTGCTCAGTGATTGGCTGGCGACCAGTCCTCGATGTACCCCACCTCTCACCCAAAGTCAGCTGGGAAAGCATACCCAACACCCTAGTGCGGATAAGCGGCAAAGAAAATGAATTCATGTAAATGTTCTGTTTTTTATTGTTTTCCATTAAATTGACCAGCATTAGGACACATTAAGACTCTGCTGCATGTGACACAATCCCTTTTGAATTAATGTTGCCAAAAAGTTAAAGAAAAAGCAGAACATATGCAAAGTTAATCCTCTGGTAATTGCTTGTGTTGAAATCTCATCACAACGGATGTTCTTGAGACCTTAGATAACACATTTTACCAAAAACTAACGAGCGTTTGACCTTTGTTGCTGTGTTGTTCTGTGCTCGAATGATTTTCACTCTTGTTTTTGACTGTTCTTTGTTATAGATATTATTGTGTCATATAGCCATTTTTTATTCATACAGCAGAGGTATACCTTAAATGTATTGAAATTATATTGCCTCTTTGAATAAACATCCAGCACCAAGTGTCCAGATTTTTTTAGTTTTTTGTATTGCATTTTGTTCCCTTAGTGTACCAAACAGTGACCATAAAACCGAGGTGCGTACCGAACTGTAACATTGGCATACGATTCACCCATAATAGTTATATTACCTTTGGATTTTATCTAGGAATATCAGCCCAATATTGGCATAAAAACATAATGTCCATCAATATCGGTATAGGTTTTTTTTTCCAATAATGAGAACCGATATAGGCCGTACGGTGGATGAGTGGGTATCACTTTGGCCACACAGTCACACAGTATGGCTACTAATACGTTGATGCAATGCATGTACAGTAACCCCCAACATCTGTACCGTACCGAAAAATCAAATTACGAAAGCATGTACTGTTGCACCCCAACAAAACAGTGAATCATAAACTACCCAATTAGCTTGAAAAGCTCATGCCCATTGACGTGGATGTTACAATTTGTTCATATTAAAGATGGATTGCTATTACTCCACAAGACTCTTTTCCCTGCCAAGGAGACAAAGGCACAGAAAGTGACACAAAAGGCACACACACACACACACACACACACACAGCTGTTGAAGGAGAGTAAAGACAGAGATGGAGGAGAAAGGCGTCAGTGTGGAGAGGATTTATGAGCGGGGCCTGTCTGTTGGCGATGGGCCTGGGCCCTTTGTGGTCCACTCCTCTGTAATATTCACCACTCCTCAGGCTCCCATGTGTCTGCCTGCGGCCGCTATGCGCACATACGCACGCACACGCACTTGTGCACGCAAACACACACATATACACACATGGCAGACTCCAGAAGAATCCAGTCACTGTGCAATTACCCTTGTGCTGTCATTGGGCAGTTAACATCTGCTTCCTCTTTTGTCTCGTCTCATCTCTCAACTTTTTTGTGTTTTCATCCCAGCACACTCACCCGCCTCCCCCAATTCCCGCCCAACGGTCCACCTGACCTGGCGTGCTGACACGGAAACAAACCCACAAAAACCGCAGGTCAGTGTGTTTGACCGTACAGGAAATCCACTTAAATGTCACAAATGGGAAACTGCCTTCAGCCATAATGACATCTGATTGGCTGTTGGTTTAAATGTGAAAATACGGGCCTCTCCAGATGAAATGCACTTTTTCAAGCATGTGAATATTTTGTCCAATGGTCTCGGATTAATTTTGTATGATTTTGGAAACCCTAAAGTCGAAATATTATATGTAGTGGAATTTTATATATCGAATATATTGAAAATAGTGGCAGGCAGAAGCGGTAGTATCCGCGGGAGACTCATTCAGAAAATGCACTGTGCTGCACATAGTTGCAGAATGTTTACAGCCACGTCGAGAAACTAATTTCTCCGTTAGTGTCACAACAGATACAGTATGTGTTGCTTTCATGACAGTAACTTATATCTGAATCACAGCTAAATGAACACCAAAGGCTGTACACAGAACACATAAAGGACATATAAAATACAGTAAAAAAAAAGATTAAATACAATGATTAAACAAAACGGTAATAAAAATAAGAATACTTTTTAATCCCTGTTTGTCTGCACACCGGAAGGGGTGTTGCAAAGGGGGGAGAGACAGGCTTATTGGGAGGAGGAAGCGTCAATAATGAGACTACGACGCTGCTAAGTTCTCACTGTCAATATGCAGGGAATGCAGTCGATGTTTCATAATGTCTAATTTCACCTTACTTTTCACTTTCCTTTTCCTTTACACACTGCCAACAGAAGAGTCTGCCTTACACTTGGGAGACCTAATGGAGGTAAAGGTTAAACAGTTAACCAACAAGAACAAAAGTGATGCTATGTAATGATGCGTGACTACGTATTACTCCACCACATGCCCGTAACTAGTTCAGATTCTTTTTGTACAGTTAATCATTTATGGGAGTTCATTTGTAACCATGAAATGTCAAAAAATGAGGACCACCTGTACTGCGCTATTCCAGTATCATATTAAGCAGAATAATATCGGTGGCGCCCTAGCATAGCAAAAAAATAGTCAGATTGACAATGCATCTGTAAAAACAAGAATTTTGACCAGTTTGAACAGGACACTGGTACAAGTGAAACATTGTGGCATGGTTGTCATGGTTACAAGAGCTACAGGAACTACAAGGGATTGCAGTTTCCCATTTCAATTGTATAGTTTTTTGGCACGCAAAGACAGCAAAGTTATGACAAAACACCAGTGGCAGTGTTCATTTCTGCAACATTCCGCCTTTAATATTAAATTCTGTTGTTTATTGTTAAATTCTGCAATTCCGTCTGTGATTCCATCCTATAACACGGAAGTCAATGTAAATGTGTAGACCCCCACCACTTCACCTAGACCAGTGGTTTTCAAACCGGGGGTTGCGCCCAGCTTTATGATGGGGGTAGGGGGTGGGGTTTCAATGCATACTTTTGAGTTGAAAATAATTTTATCTACAAAAGGGGGGCGCCACAAAAAATGTTTGGTAACCACTGACCTTGACCAACTTTGTTTTAAAAAGGCCCTGAAAGGCCCACCAGAAGTCTGATTGGCTAAAACAAACTGCCCCTGTGACAGGGGCCAGCACTCCAGATTCTGATTCCTTCATTTCAGCGACTACAATGTTAACACTGTAGCTCAAACAGCTATAATTATGCTTCGCAAAAAAAAAGCAGGCTTTGCTACACTGCTTAAAATGAAAGCCCATAGCTTTGCAAACTATTCTAGCAGGTTTTTATCACAGTGCACGTGGATACCGCACACGTTTCACTGTCACCTTCATTTCTCCTTTCTTATTTCTTTTCATCACTAAATTGAGTTCCTTGTGTTTGCTTGCATTTTGGTCATCTGACCTTCAGCATCATCACACAGCAGCAAAAAGGCCGCAGAGATCCAGGCTCAAGTTTATCTCATCTAAAACGAGTGAAGCGCATCTCAGAAAAAAGAGCCATCAAATAAACATTCAGCGGGGGGGGATCAGGCGCGCCGCTGACACGCGTTTCCAGGCTAGCTCGCTAATAAGCTGCTTAGGTGCATCAAAAGGCACGCCGAGCTACCTGCAAATATCGCTTTCCCGTTAGATGTGGGTTTGATCTCGAGGAGGTGACATAGCGCCTGCTCATGACTTCTAGCCGAAGCAGCTTTCTTTTTTTTCCTCCCCCTTTTCCCTTGTTTTTTTATACTCGCTGCACGACGTAAGGCCGTCAGTCTGCCAGCTGCTGTCAATCAAATGATACATTAACATGCAACTGCAGCCAGCTGAGACGGAGGCCTCATTTATTTTAGACTATGCCGCCATTATTTCAGGCGGCGCAGAGGGATGAATTAAATCTAGTGTGAACTTTTGGAAGAAAAAAAATGTATTCACAAAATACAAATATATGGTATATGTTCAGGGTTCGATTCTCCGTTGGGCATCTCTGTGTGGCGTTTGCATGTTCTCCCCGTGCGTGTGTGGGTTTTCTCCGGGTATTCCGCTTTCCTCCCACATTCCAAAAACATGCATGTTAGGTTAATTGGCGACACTAAATTGTCCATTAGAGTGTGAATGTGAGTGTGAATGGTTGTCTGTATATGCTTGTATTGTATTGATTGGCGACCAGTCCATGGTGTACCCCGCCTCTCGCCCAAAGTCAGCTGGGATAGGCTCCAGCATACCCGCAACCTAATGAGGATAAGCGGTGGAGAAAATGGACGGATGGATCATTGGGGATGTGTTTGTTTTTGACTGTGCAATGTCACTCGACAACATTAAACAGATTTTAAGGAAAAACTAAATCTTGCTGAATGAAAGCTATAACCATGTTTTACTACACACCCGCCACAACTAAAGGTCTATTTTATACTATTTTTTTAAACATCTATTGTGAGAGTGTTGTCTGAAACCTAGCCCTGCTGCTGCAATTTAGACAGTTTAAGAGTGCTTTTACTAAGCCCTACTGGGAACAGACTGTTTTGTGTGTCTGCAGCTTTAATGTTAATGAGCTGACAGAGTGTGTGGCTCCGAAAAGAGCTGTGTCCAAAAATTCAGCTTTAAAAAGATAATGTATATTTTTTATGAATATAGTGGCTTGCGTCAGTGAAGAACTACACTACAACCCCTCTGAGAGCTGCTGTGGCTTCTTGTCAGGCTAAATAAGATATATAATATGGCAAACCAAAAAATTATATAGCACAGTTCCTATGCCGTGTTGCGGCTGGTGATGTTTTTTTTGCATATAAATGTGTCATGACACCAACCACGGTGGTAGGATTTCCTGGTTGGGCAGAACGGAAAAAAAGGGTTTCGGGTTTGGGTAATTGTGTGGCTTGGTCGTCCGCTAATAACAGGAACCAAGAAAGGAAGAGTCTTAGCCATATGATTACAAGCGTTGCAGTGAGGTGACTGATCTGGCTTGTTTTATATCCACATGACCTCCAAAGTGGACCTCAATCCCTTCTGAGAGGCTGGTTGACTTTAACGGTGCATCCTAAATCCAAAACCAATAATGGAAGGCAGGGTTCTCAAACACAACTCAACTGGGGGCAGCTGGAAGAAGAGTGCGGGTGAGGCTGAGCTACATTAACTATTTAGTCCAGGATCACGTTTCAACCAAGTGACTAATTTGTCAACAAACAGGAAGTCACACACATACACAGAGCAAGTACTACTACTAGTGGAGGATAACAAACAACTATGTTACCTCTAAACACATTACTTTTAGCTACTTTTTACAAAACAAGTGCGGCAGAGTATGCTGGGATGTCGCAAGCTACTCACCCTTTGAAGATGCCTATACTGTAGTGGAGAGGGAAGGGAGGTGTTTGCAGAGCAACACCGTCACCTGGAGACTTTTATAGGTACAACTGGAATTAATAAGGTTTTTCAGGTGTGATTATAGAAGTATTATTAGTTGCGTTTTTTTGTTGTTGTTTTTTTTAACATTCTCAGGATATCTCCTTGCCGTCATTGGTCACCCCTTTGTGATTGCATCACATAAAAAGCAAAAAAATAATAATTGTGCACTTAATCTAATAGATCAGGGCTTCATAGATCAGGGTTTCAGCGACAGCCACAAACTGAAAAATGGGCCACTTTGCTTAAAAATTATATAAACTTTCTTCTGTCACTCCAAATACCTTTATGTCCTCTTTCACTACATCCATAAACCTCCTTTGGTCTTCCTCTAGGCCTCCTGCCTGGCTGTTCAAAACTCAGCATCCTTCTACCAATATATTCACTATCTCTCTTCTGGACATGTCCGAACCATCTCAGCCTGGCCTCTCAGACTTTATCTCCAAAACCTCATGTACTCATTCCTGATCCTGTCCATCCTGGTCACACCCAAAGAGAACCTCAGCATCTTCATCTCTGCTACCTCCAGCTCTGCCTCCTGTCTTTTCCTCAGCGGCACTGTCTCTAAACCAAACAACATCGCTGGTCTCACCACAGTTTTGTACACCTTTCCTTTCATTTTAGCTGAAACTCTTCTATCACACATCACACCCGACACTTTTCTCCACCCATTCCAGTCTGGCTGCACACACTTTTTCACCTCTTTTCCACACTCTTCAAGGACTTCTGGACTGTTGACACTAATATATATATTTTAAATAATCAACTCTATGCTACTAAAATGACATTATTTTAGTTTTTTCCCGTAAAATTGCAACTTTATGTTCATGTAGAATACACTTTTTTCCCTTTATATTTTAACTTTATGCTTGTAAAATTTTCCATGCCCAGAGTTCAGCTTTCGTCTTGTGAAGTTTCTTGTTCTAATTATGACTTTATTGCCATAATATTTTGACCTTATCCCCGTCACATTATAACTTTTCCTACACCCTAATTTTACTTAAAAAATTTTTTTGTACTATAACGTAGTATAAAAAAACGTCATCCAACTTTTTGTTGTTTTTATTCTTGTACAATTAACGCTGACTTTTTTGCCAAAGATGTTTGAAGTTTCCTCATTAATTTATATTTTTAGAATGTGCTGCGGGCCAATAAAAAAACAGTTGCAGGCCGTAAAGGTCCCCGGGCTACACTCTGGGAACCGATGTCATGTGAGACATAGAGCTGTTTGACATAACTTTAAGGAGGTTTATATATGTTATACTGTATATATGATGTAGTCGCCATCTGGCACCATCAGTTCCTGCAGTATAATGTCACGCTGTTTTAACAATAACGGACAGCGGGAAAGACAAAGAAAGAATAAAGCGGGGGCGATAAAAAACTGGGAAGGTGAGCGTACAAAGACGAGGGACAGAGGACTGTGAGGGACACATGAGAGAGTCCAAATGGAAAGGAGCGCTGGCAGGGCGAGCTTATGAAATTGAGCGCATCCGCACGTTCAAAGCCTACGCGTGAGGGATTTGACAATAAGAAAGACTGAGAAAATATATATATATAATAAAATAAAAAAAAACATCAGTGGCACCGGAACAACAATAGCAAGAAAAAAAGGCAAAGGGACGGATGAAAAAAAGAAGCATGCAGGAGGATGAGGAAGACTTTGCAGAGGAGCCTTAAAATGAGTGTGTTTTTGTGCCTCTACAGTATGTCAAACACGTCTAGGGGACACTGAAAAGCCTTCAATAGATCCTTGCCATGCTCTATTTGAATTTTGACCTTTTTGGGGTGTTTTAGGGAAATTGGATCTGATATGGAAACCCAGAAGCAGTCCCACCTGAAGTTAGTTAAGTCATTTTCCCCATTGGTCATGGTCATGGTTTTATTTGTTTGGGACACTTGTAATGAACATTGTTGTATCTCTGCTCTTCTCATCTCTCAGAAATTGCTGATAGTTTGTTCACTTCCTGTGCAATCATTTTCTAATAAGGAGAGAAAAGGATAGAAAATGTGTAGCAATCGATAGATGACTGCAAAAATAAAAAATACATTGTTTAAAATGAAATAAGTAACAGTTTTGCATACTTAATTGTCATGTAAAAGTGCAAAGAAACAACGAGAAAACTTGGATTTTTTTGTTCACCTTGACCAATATTACCCGACATTTTAGGTTAAATTTAGTGTTGATGAATGACGGATTGTTGAACCACTTTGTTTACAATTACAAACTCAGGTACTGTAATTCACAATCAATAGCGCTCTGACTCTGATATGACTCTAGCATCATTGGTATAAAAGCCTTCAAAAGAAGCAGGTGCGGTCACAGGTAGATGCACACTCCTCATGAGTGTCATATTCGGTTTGGGCCTTTGGGCCCACAAGATGGAAGAAGTGTGCAAGAAAACTCTTTTTAAAAAACAAAATTGGGTGCACACCTTTTCTCCAGTTTACACAGGTTCAGAAATGTACATACAAGCTCTAATATGTATATAGTCATTCCTCGTTTTTGGCGGTTAATTGGTTCCTGACCCGACCACGAAAGGTGAATTTCCACAACGTAGGACTCAAAAATAATAAAATAAATATTGTTGTAGTTAGAGCACAGAAAACCCGTACAACCTGTACAAACTGGTCTACTGCCACTGTTTATGGTTAAGGACAGACTCACGATGCACTCCAATCACTTTAACAACCAGAGAACACATGCAGTGTACATTCACACAGGAGCTGCTGTCAGCCACACTCTACGTTTCTAACCTACCAGTCAACTCTGGCTTCTTAAAGGCACAGACAACAAATCACAGATACGGTATTGCACTTTATGTCACATCTTTTGAATGCCTTACATTTATATTTTTGTTATTTTGCCTAAAAAGGGCTTTTTTAAAACTAAAAACATATTCAGTCACAAGTCAGCAATCAGAGCGAGGGCATGATATTTGACCAGTGATGTAGTGAGGGATAACTGCACAGTAGATCCCGGCTTTTCGTGGGGTTAACTTCCCAGACCAGACGTTCGTAAAAAAAAAAAGTCTATTATTGACACATGGCTCACTCTTTCCCCTGCAGACCCTCCAATGATGGTGCATTCAAGGACGGGCTAACAAATCTTTATGAGTGAAGCCTAAAGCCATTCTGAAGCCTAAAGCCATAAACATGTAAAAATTGCAGGCTGTGGTACATGTACAGTATGTGTACATTTTACCAGTATTAACCGATTTAGGGTGAATGAGATGTGCTTTCTGTGGGAAAAAAACGGACTAAACGTGTGTAAACGTCNTAAAAAAAAAAAGTCTATTATTGACACATGGCTCACTCTTTCCCCTGCAGACCCTCCAATGATGGTGCATTCAAGGACGGGCTAACAAATCTTTATGAGTGAAGCCTAAAGCCATTCTGAAGCCTAAAGCCATAAACATGTAAAAATTGCAGGCTGTGGTACATGTACAGTATGTGTACATTTTACCAGTATTAACCGATTTAGGGTGAATGAGATGTGCTTTCTGTGGGAAAAAAACGGACTAAACGTGTGTAAACGTCCAGGGATCCACAATATACATACAATGACCAAATGTTTTTAACTGCGTGATGCTGAAGCTTCCTGAATAGACTAAGGCCTTGTAACTGATTGTTAGTAGTCACGATTGACTGCGGCTGATAGTTTCTTTTTGGCAGCATTAAAAAGGGTCCGTCTGACAGCAGTAATCCTGGTTTATTAGGTTTTTGTTGACTTTTTGCTGTTTTTCTGCGACACAACGGAGCAGACTCAACAAGGGGTCTAGGGGAAGGTTTTTACTATGGAATCCCAGGAGTCCCAGAATTAAAAGGAAATACATGTGGATATGTAAAGAGAATCAATAACACAAAAATGTACAAATGTAGTCATATTTTTTTCCATTTTGTCATTGCTTGACTGTATTGTCTTTGTTTTTTCCATGTCGTCGTTTATTTTCCTGTATTTTCCATTTGCTTTTTCTCATTGCATTTACTGGATGGCTCACGCTCACGACACAAAGCAAAGGCAATAGGGCGAGTCATTCTGCCAGGGCGACCGGTCCCGTCCAGGCTGTTACTTTGCCACTTGCAAAGGTACGTGCATGGTGGCGCGATGGAGATGCTACTTCCTGTCCGTGACCCGCTTCCGGTCACTCGCACTAAGAGCTACATTTAAACATTGCTACTACATAGTAACTTTGCTCTTTGTCGCCACCTTGAGCCATCCAGTAAATGCAATGAGACAAAGCAAACGGAAAAGAAAAAACAGGAAAATCAACGACAAAATGGAAAAAGCAAAGACAAAACAGAAAAATAACATAATAAATATGTTTGTATTATTGATTATCTTTACATTTCCTTATTTTGAGTCAATATTTTACATCTCAATACTGACTGTTGTTAACTTATTTTTATACTAGTGTGGCAGTTCAGAAGTGAATTAAAGTCATTTTTTAATGGAAAAATTCTTCAGATTTCAGAACAAATTGTAGGTCAACACCTCATGTTTGACAAATTCAACAATGTACCCAACAGCCATACTGCGTCAGATATCATTTAAAACAATCGCATAGCGATGCATTCTGTATTTTTACCAAAAATCCAAAGACTTGAGCAGAGTTAAGCGAGTCGGAACACAACATGCAGCCGGAAATCCCCTGCTGAGCATCAGTGCTCAGAAGTGGCCTCCTTGTGGTCCCTGCCACTTCTTCCAAACAGCATCAGGAAGGAGCGCCGCTCTGTCCGCCAGCCGGGCTGTCGCCATAGGGACCCAATTCAAAGAACCCCCGGCCAAAGCATGTGAAGCATGTGCAGAGATGGAATGGGTTGCAAAGAGGAAGAATGTGGATCCATCGCATCCTGCCATGACCTCCCCAGTTTCTCCCAACATTCCATCCTTTTTTTCGGTCTCACTTTCTGATGACTTTTCATTTGCATAAGTGAGACGAGCATCCCGAATTCGCTCTCCCGTCGCGCTTTCTCCCTTTTTTCTAACAAGAGACGAGAGTTCAAAGTGTAGCCCTAACAGCTTACATGTGTTTCCATTAAGAATATGGCACGCATTCCCCATTTTAATGGGCTTTCTCTGCTTTTAGTTCACACGGCGCTGGGAATTTAGAGGTAAAAGGCTTTTAATTACCCAAGTATGGCAGAAATGCGGTTGGTCAGATGGCAGGAATGTGGCATCGTGCATATTTGTTGGGGTGGCAAACACATATGTGGGCCCAGATGCTCAAATGCTTTGGTAACAGGTCAGGTTAAGGAAGCTTCGTGCATGTGAGCGGTGTAAGTAGCACCTGCTGCCTTTAATGTGACGAAGCTCACTGCCTCTTTAGTAACTGACCTGTATTTAGTGAGAGAACCTCATCATTCAGGGAAATTGATTTTTTTTAGGAAGGTTGACTCTGGCTCTGTTTAATTCTTTATATCTTTTTTAAAAAACTAATACAGATACCTTTCTGCTTCTCAAGACCGATATGGTGCTGATAACCGACAACTTTTCTATATCTACTTTTTACAATTCAGATTTAACTGTAGCTTGTGCAAACCTAAAGGTAAAAAGGGCTCAAACAAATTTGGATTTGACCAACTGCACCTGGTTATTTGTCCTATTCAAATATCATGACATTACCACTTCCACATCACTACCAAAAGGGGGTGTACAGAGCAGGAGGAGCCACCTGCCGTGGCCCAGCAAGGTGCGGTGTAATCGGGAACGTGAGTAGCACCGAGCAGCCGGTGTGATGTCTCCGGCAAACCTTTTGCACTTTTCTAATGTCGCGGTGCTGGCGTTTAAGGTGGCTGATAAGGTTTTTTGTGTGCTTGATGGGTTTTTTCCCCCCTCATCACATTTGAGCGTTTTGTACAACTAGCAGGCAAAATGTCTTCCTCGGAAAGTGAATGTATTTTTACGAGCTGCATAAGCAGGGGGAAAAAGGGATGTTTGATTTCCTCACCCACACATTACGGGTAATGTCGTTAAATTGTATGTTTTTTAAAATAATTTGTTATCTGAGCTGTTTTGAATGTTATCTGATTTATTTCAGTATGACATCATAAATCCATCATATCGACCCGATAATGATCGTGTATCCCTAATTTATTTAATAGTACTTCCACATATTTATTTTTGTGAAAGTACCACATTATTCTTACATTATCACAACTTTAGTATTTTTTGCCAAATTTTTTACCCCAACAGTTACAAGATTTTTCTTGTACCATTTTGACAGGAATAATACATCTTTATTGTCATTCATTCTCAATTTTGACTTTATTGCAAGTTCATTGTACAATTATAATAGTACAAGTCTGTATAGTCCTGTAATCCTGACCTTTAAAAAACATGTAATTGTATTGTTATATACGTTCAACATTTGTCTTGTAATATTTTGACTTTATTTTCATAATCATTCAAATTCATTGTTCAAATATAATGATTTTAGTCTTGGAAATTACAGCTTTTCTCCCCGAAAACTACTACTTTTATTCTCTGAGTATTTCTCATGTAAAAATGTACATTTATTATCAGCAGAATTACACTTTTAGTTTCTTAACTTTATTGTGGTACAATTTTTGGGAAAATATCAAATATTTGAAAATTCGACTTATTACTTTTGTATAGTACAATTATAGTGTTTTCTTCAAAGAATGTCATCAGTTATAATTTTTGTAATGTAAAATTACACCTGTTTAATTATTTTGTTCTTTTTAGCGAATGTCCCTAATACTCTTTCTTTTGCTACACCAAGGAAACCATCTTCAGTTTCCTGCTATGGAATACTTTGCTGTTAGAAACCACCCTGTGGTTTAGAAGAAAAAAAAAAACAGACACGTGCTGGGTGCAAAATGATCCCAGGCATGTAAAATTAGAAATTGGAAAGGGAAAAAAACCGAGCACAGTAAATGCGGTGGCATGTGAACTAATGATGGGTTGGTAGAGAAAGAGTTGGGGGTGATGCAATTGTCACCTTTTGTAGGCGTCGCCTCTGCGGTTTGGGTGCCGCCGGCCTCCTTGTGGTGGGTGCCATGTATAGAGGTGTGCAGGGTGGAGGATCGTGCCTGATGAAGATTAACAGATGAGAATGAAGGCATCCACATTCCAAGTCACCCTATTATCATCATTACGCAAGTGTGACTGCCAATGGGCCCCTTGAGCAACAACAGGACTGAGCAGCGAGTCCATACGCAGATACGAAGGCACACATCTTTCCCTTCGACCTCTGCTCTGAGGCAAGGCAACGCCAGCACACAGCCCGCCGCCAGAGCTGAGCGCCAGTGTGTGCCCAGCTGCGTGGCAACTGCGCCCGCAGGCTGCCCGGGCACCCCCCACCACGCACCCCAGGGAGCAAACGGCCTCTGCGCTTTTCTCCCTCCGCGCTCTCCACTCGTCCTCCCTCTCAGCCTCCCAATTTTGTTCTGCCGCTTCCTCACCCGTCCCCCGTCCATCTCTCCATCTCACTCTGGCTGCAAGTCCTAGAGAGTGACTGACAGGCTGTGAATTGCTCTGAGGCTATACCCAGATAAAAGGCGAGGCACACACTCACACACACACGCACGCACGCACACACTTCACCGAGAATCACATCCACTGTCGCAGACACAAATCCTGCCATTCTCATATTGGCTGGCTGCAATACACACTTCAGCCAATGTGGAGTGACAATCTCTTTGTCCACCGCTCCCTCCACCCTGGACGTCTGTCTCTTTGGTCACCGGCTGTAATGTTACCCAGCATCCATCTGTGTGTGCGTGTGTGTGAGTGTGTGAGAGGGGGAGATATTGCGTCGCAGTGTGTGGTGTCAGGTCTGGCTGCGTGAGCTGACACTGATTATAGTCTTCACAGCTCACTCCCATCACAGGCAAACATACAGCCAAAAGCCAAAGCCCGTTATTTACAGCCCAAAAAAAGTTGCTACGCTGTGCCCGTTTTTTGCAATTGCTTTTTATGCCTTCAGCAGTTTCACTATTTTGCCCTCACAGGCCGCGCTGCCCAGTTTCTCGACATAAAAAACGGTCCAGCCTAAATAGCATTTCCAGGAGCCTTTTGCGGGTGCTTTTTGTTTTTTGTTTTTAAATCTGTGGCATAGTCTAAACCAGTAGTTTGCCACCTGTCTCACTTAAGGGTAAAAAAAATATGTGGATGAACCCTCTTAGTGTATTCATAACAGTGACACGACCTCACTGTTTGATAGAAAATTCAATTAACTGTTGCCCATAATGCTAATTGTCGATTTGTTTTGGCCATGCTTAACAAGTAACGTTAAGGAACACATAATTTCAACACAACATGTCCAAAAGGGTGTCAACGTAAAATGTATCAAAATATGGTCTTGTCTGTGCTAGTAGTTTACTGACAAATACACCACATGGCGGTGCTGTTACAAAACCCCAAAGTTTGACCCCTATTGTTGTAACGATCACAAACAAACTGGTTCTTTTGAATGGCTTGTTAACATGAACGACTGAAACCGAGTCGCAATTGGGAAGCGTTCTTTTTTCCCCCAGCGCGGTGCTTATTAGATATGCAATTAACCCAAAAACAGTTCAGGAATTTTACAGAGCAACAAAATCCACTTTAGGACAGACCATCCGTCTGTTGAAGAGTCTGTAAGTTTTGTTGGTCTGTATTATTAACAATGTTCTTGTGTGGAAATTTTTGTTCATTCAATTCATTGTAGCCTGCTTTGTTTTTGCATGTTTATACGAGTTGAGGTCATGGTTTACACACATACGCGGAATTTGTACCAAAGGTAATTGAAAATAGTGACATTGCTGTCAAAGCAGAATGATATGGCGTCACCCGGTGGAATATTTACACGGAACGGAAATCAGACTTTAAATTTAATTAATGTCAAATAAGGTTGTAATCAATATGTCTGGATTATTCAAAGTCATGTTTGTGGGATATCTAAATTCTTTACCTTTCAGTGATTATCTCCCAGATGAAACTTAATATAAAAATGAGCCATACGAGTCAGCTTTTTTGAATGACTCTTTGAAAGGAACGACTCACCAGGATCCAGCTCCCTTCAAAGAGCCGTAAATCCCATCTCTATTGCCCTGTTCCAACTTCATTCAGGTAAAGGCTGAATTATGCCACGGCGTTTGATCCGTTTATAGCTCTACGGCTGCCATGACGTGTAATTCTCCACCAAAAGGCAAGGGACACAGGCGGGCCTGAGGTTGGCCACAATAAAAGGCCAGTTCAAAATGTGCAATTTCACTGTATGGGATGGGGAAAACCAGTCTGCATCCGGTGTGACCACTGCCTCAAATACCAGAGCATCATCCCAAACACGATCGCTTTCTTCACAGTGAGGACCACTGTTGCATCATTCACCACAAGCAGCAAGTTGCAGCATGATAATGCACAGACCCAAGGTTTTGTTGCAAGGTTTTGTACACCATTCCTGGAAGGTGAAAACATCCACGTGCTTGCATGACCAGCATACTCATCCGACCTGTCATCCATTGTGCATGTTTGGGATGCTCTGGATCAGCGTATATGGTATTTGAGGCAAATTGACGGTCACAGAAGACACTGACTGGTTTTCCGATCCCTCCAGACCACACCCAATATTGTTAAACAGCACATTTTGTGGGGGGCCTTTTATTGTGGCCAACCTGTGGCAGGAATCGTGCCGTCTCATCGACGTCAAGAATGTGAAAGGAGGGGGGAAAAACATACGTGTTCACAAAGACTGCTCTGTTTTACCAAGGTTAACTTCTTTTTACACATGTATGGCATTGACGAGTGTTGTAGGCGTTATTATTAACAATGGGTAACTTCTTTTTACACCTGGATGATCCTTAAGAATGCTAACAAGTTACTTAGAGCATTGTCTATGCAGTTAATATTGTTTTAATGGCGACATTTCGACCCAGGAAAGGATTATTTCTGGGGAAAAATCATGGAACTCTGGGTTGAAACAGAAAATAGTCAATTTGGTTCAAAACTATTGCACTTGTAGTGTTTTGTGATGTAACAATAACCCAGTGGTTGTCAGTTATTTTCTGTCGTGCCCACACTTGGGGACAGAAATGTTTTCACGCCTCCCAGTTTGAAATACCACTGAGAAACTGATAAAATGTGTTTATTTGTCTGCGCTGCACCAACAGAACTCGAAAGTGAAACCAGCGAAATGCAACAAAATGGAGAGCAGTGACGCTTACAAGCATATTCAAAAGTCAAATGGCATGCTGGGTACAACACATTTATACATGTCGGCAGGTCTGCACTAATATTGAAAATCCTCCCTGCCTCTTAAGCACCCCCTGATAGTTGATCTCGCACCCCCCAGGGGGGCCCACCGCACTATTTGAGACACACCGAGATAAGCCATCAGAAGAATAGCACCGTCTATTACTAATTTCGGTGACATTATGTGCAAATTTTCAGCTGGGCATGTAAGCCATCACTGGAAGATTAAAAAAAAAACATAAAGAAAACTTTAGATGTTGTGCTGCAATGTTTTCTTCAGAGCTGGTGCATTAACTTAATGGCTTTCTGTGGAGACACATGCTCCTCTGTGCCCATTGTGCCAAATGATAGGCCGCACTGTGGAGTGTATAATTAATCTAACAAGCCTTCTTGTGTCTTACCCCCATGAATGCGACGACAAGAGCAAGCAAAGCGTCGAGAGTAACAAACAGTGACATCTGATGCCCACTCTCGCATTTAAAGCTATGCGTGCTCTCGCTTTTCAGTGTCATCGGCTGTTTTACGCCCCGTATAAAAAGCCATGCATGGCCAGCCAAGCGCTTAATGGGCACATTTGACTAACGCCGAGGCAGCCGGGGAGGGAGCGGCGGTGGGGGCCGCGGTGGGGTGAGTTGTGCACCATGCAGGTAAGATCATGAGGATGGGAGACAGATTGAAGGTGGTTATCATCAAGACGAGGCAGAGCGACACAACAGAGGTAGTCGCCTCGTCATCTGCGGTCTCAGCGGGTGTCAGCTTCACGTGCTGCACGACGTTCGCGGCCTGTGTGACGGATGCGAAGTGGACCAGCATGTTCCCGCTGACTGCAGAGGACCTTCTGCAACATGACACAACCATCGTGACTGAAATGGCACACACCGAGGTTCTGTTGCCACTTTGTTGTTTTCGTGGAGATGCATTAGCTACGTAAGGGATAGTGATCAGCGGGTCGATACTCTAAATATCCATTCTCAATGTTTCCGATTATTTTTATTAATATTTTGACACATTTGGTGGAGATGTGTGTTTGAGAGAAACCGTTAAAATGAATCGCCAGCCTGACTTAAGCTCCTGCGCTGGGGCACCAGCGTACTCCTCCACGTGATGTGCACCTCCCCAAAAAACGGACTCAGCTTGTACTACAATATTTCATGTGTGTACAAAACTCGTTCACGAATGCTTTCTCCCCCCGATTTCGGATCAATTTTTGCAAGAAAAGTGACGTTGTAACACATTGATAAGTTCCAGCTCTGCATCTCTCTTTAACTGTCGTGGTTTGCTGCGACAAAGGAAGCTAACAATATAATAAATATTAGATGAATGCCATGGTTACTCACTTTTGGCAGAGAATTGCACGTCACAAACTCAACCCGGCCCAAGAGCTATAAAAGAGTCAAAACGTCATCCTTTCCAGTGACTACACTGAAGCGTAATCCAGACTTAAATTATATCAAGCTTGCAGGGACTACTTTTCCCACTTCTCCCGTTGTCAGTATCCAATTAAGTGTGTTCAAATTGGTCCCTGTTTTAGGTAAAAGTAATGTAGAAACCTGTGAGTCAACATGCAAAAAAGTATAAGCATAGTAAATTAGTATACAAAGCTAAGTCAGCATTAGGAGGCCAAATAACCTTAAATACTGCATATCTGTATGCTTGTTGGGTTAATATCATTAAGTATAATTTTATACTAGGTATTGTACATACTAGGGGTGTTACCAGACAATACTTAATTTACTTTAAAAAAAAAGTACAATGACAAAATAAAAAATAGAATGACAATATATTTCATTCTACTGATTTAATTTCTACTACGTTACATTCTGTGTGTATGCTATGCTATAATTAAAAAACGGAATCTACTGTATTGTGAATGACATGCTGTTATTGTGAGGCAAAGTAATGTTATGTGATGAAATATTTACCCAGTGCATAGCACGTCCTCACAAACACTAACGAGCCCCCTCCTGAAGTAAGTCAGTGGAAACTGATTGAGCGTTTTGGGATGCCCATTCCAAAATCAAAGTGGCCCACATCCTGTAAGCGTGCTAAGGAAATAAAGGTGTCTTAACAAAATAAATTACATTTATAAAAACAATTACATGTGCAACTACATCTCCTTTCACCACAAACACAGATACGATCGTTTGTTGAGGATTCTGTAGCAATAAAACGGCAAAATTGATGTATTGCATCAATATAACGTTCTCCAGCTTTGGCGTGCACTCGACACTCTGGAGTTGCTTTTGTATGTTTCATGTTTTACCTTTACTTTGTGTTTTTTTCCAACAGGAGTGACTTTCCGACTGGCTGAAATGATCACAGTTGATGGCTAAAGGGCTACATAACAGCCTGCTAATGTGTATCTAACCTCTGGAGTCACGGCAAATCGATGGCGGCGCGAGCGTGCATAGTGCATGTGTCGGCTCAGGAGCAGAGAATAGCATGAGTCAGCGGACTCTGTACAATGTCAGTGGAGAGAATCTTCAGCACCGCCAGTCTGCTCCGGAATCACGTATAGTGCATGGCGCCGCCGTCGAGCACATGCCTGCTGTGTGCATGCTAAATCTATCATCCGTGTGTAAAGGCCATGCTGCGTGCTCTGTGCATTATTAACCCCTCTACAGGCGGTGATGTAACTGAGGTAAGCAGAGGGCAAGCGTTGTTGGCGCTGCTGTAGCCACCGTGACTTACAGCATTCTTCAAAATGTCTCCGCTAGAACAAGAATATAATCGTCTCAAGCATCTTTTGGATTGGATGTCTTTCAAAATCCAAATTTCACGGTGGGAAATCGTGCATTTGGTTCTCATTGCTTTAACATTGAGTGAAGACAAAAGCTGTGATCAACCCATTGACCTTGGCAAGTACAAAATATATCATAATGTCAACATCATTAACGAGTACAGGCAATAAAATCAAGCGTCGCACATTGTATTCGTTTCCACACCACACTACAAATGACATGTACACAGTAATTCCGGGGCAACAGTAACATACATCAGATTCAAACAAAATGTTCTCTACAGATTGATTGATTCATTCATTCATTTTCTGTACCGCTTATCCTCATTAGGGTCACGGGGGATGCTGGAGCCTATCCCAGCTGGCTTTGGGCGATTGGGCTCGCCAATTAACCTAACATGCATGTTTTTGGAATGTGGCAGGAAACCGGAGTACCCGGAGAAAACCCACACACGCACGGGGAGAACATGCAAACTCCACACAGAGATGCCCAACGGAGATTTGAACCCTGGTCTTCCAGATCTCCTGACTGTGTGGCCAATGTGCTAACCACTCAGCCACGACTAACAAACATGTACACCAGTGACAATATACACCCGAAAATTGCATTTTAAGCACGTCCACACACACTCTCCTAACAGAGTGTGCACGCTCCACTTTACATGACGTCATTTATGTAGCCCAGTCAGGCATGACTCATCGACTTGCGCCAAATGAAACTGTTGCATGGGTAACATATAACGTCTTTATCATGCATCCATATAAAGCCTGCCGTGCTTCAATCCATTGCTTTACTTCCTAGTATCCATTCAGTCCATTGAGTACATTTTGAACGATGTCAGATACATGTATGTCATCTGGAACGGCAACTTAGTGAGCACAGAACGATGTAGTTGGATCATAGGACTTTAAATCGCTACATCGATGTAAACGATGAATATATATGAATAGCCATCCGTCCATTTTCTATCCCCCTTATCTTCATTAGGGTCGCGGGTATGCTGGAGTCTATCCTAGCTATATATTATATATTATATATTATATATATATAATATAATATAATAATATAATATAATATAATATAATATTATATTATATTATATTATATTATATTATATTATAATATTATATAATAATATATTATATATATATATTAATAATATATTAATATATATATTATATAATAATATATAATAATATATATTATATGATGCAAGTGGGGGCCGCACGGTGGCTGACTGGGTAGCATGTTGGCCTCACAGTCAGGAGGTTCAGGGTTCGAATCTCCGTTGGGCATCTCTGTGTGGAGTTTGCAGGTTCTCCCCGTGCGTGTGTGGGTTTTCTCCGGGTACTCCGGTTTCCTCCCACATTCCAAAAACATGCATGTTAGGTTAATTGGCGACACTAAATTGTCCATCGGTATGAATGTAAGTGAGAATGCTTGTTTGTCTATATGTGCCCTGCGATTGACTGGCAACCAGTGCAGGGTGTACCCCGCCTCTCGCCCAAAGTCAGCTGGGATAGGCTCCAGCACCCCCGTGACCCTAATGAGGATAAGCGGTATAGAAAATGAATGAATGAGGATATAATGCAAGTGCATTTTGAAATGTCTTATATCTTTGCATGCATGAGTCAAGCATGATATGGAAAACCTTACACAACTTAAAAGAAAATCTGCACATTATTATTTCAAACAATATTATTATTCTGCAGTGATCGTGTTGTGATCTGACAAATCCTGAGTAACTTTAATCATATGTAGAATTACGACAGCTAGCGTTTGGACTTGAAGCGAGTGAGGCTGGGAGTGCCAAGTGCAGGTAGGATTGCGAGGATTATAGTGTGCCGTGAAGCACTTCATGTACGGTTCCATTCCTGCCTGGCGCACTGCCACTTGCATATTACATGCATTAAAAACTCACAGTAGCGATGCCACAGCTCACAGTCTGATAGACTTCTGGCTGCCCTCTTCCCGCATGATAGCGTCATGTCTTGGGCGCTCTAGGAATTGAACCAATTTTGTTGGTTTAATTAGCATTATTATATTCAATAATCAAAATCCTCATAGGAACTGCACAACGTCTTAGTAATTTTGCATTCAGATACATGATGTGGTGTGATGTATGTAATACTTGCTGGCATTTCAGCGTACCCTTACACACAGGCAGCGTCCCGCCTCTGGTTAGAGCTCTGATACTACCTCAAAAGCCGGAAAATTGCTAGTTTAACTTTGCCGCCCCATTCTGTGTAGCAACACGTAAAAAGGTTTTAAAAAGCCGGCCCTTTAGTTGCTGCGTGAAAGGAGCTATTTTTATACCAACATTTGGTCCTACCTCTGTTCTGTACCGTACATGTTCTCTTTCACCCCTCCGGTGGGATACATTGCTGGACATGCGGTCTACACCACCTTGTTGCTGCACACACCTCCTCTCCATCCCACATTCCCTTCCCCCTTTTGATATTGTGTGCCATTACGGCATAGCGTTTTAGCAGCCGGAGACGGCCTGTCTGTCTGCTGCGGGCTAATGGAGAGGTTGTATGGCGAGGCTATAGGAGAGAGACAGTCTTTCTTGCTCTCGCAGCGCTGTCAGAAAGCATACAGGCCTGATTAACGACAAGATCCACAATAGCTCTTTATGCATTCTCTCCTCTCTGCTGGTCTGCTGCCAACTCGGCCTCAGGGAAGGAGAGGTGTACTCCTGCTTTAGTGTGTGTGTGTGTTTGGGACAATGAGAGAGCGAGCGAGAGAGAGAGAGAGGGGAAGGTGAGGGATGTAATATGTTATAATTATGTGTGTTGTGTGTGTAAGGTAAGGGATGGAGGCGCCTTTCTAAAAAGTGCCAGAGAGAATAATCAAATGCAGCAAATCCAATTCACTGCTCTCCAAGCTGCCAATGGGCTTCAGGACCATAAAGGAAAAAACTGTACCTTTTTTCTCCAATTATTATGTGCTGGAATCATGTTTGGTAACATAAGTTAGTTATTTTTTGGAAAAACGTGTTATATAGCCGTCTCTCGCCACTTCACTGTTTGAATTTTGTGGCTTTACTCTGTTACGGTTTTTCAATATAAATAAATGAGTTAATCATCAGTATTTTGTGGTTGACTACAGCCTAGTATTAGGAAAAATGCATATATATAATATATAAGCATAAAAATGATTAAATAAACTAAAGCACACATAGAAGGCATTCAGAAGATGCATTCAAGAGGCGATATTTACTGTTCACTAGGTTCACTGGTCACTAGGTGTCAGTAATGTTACATCGATGAGACAATAGCCACCGCAAAAAGTATTTGAGAATCATTCTAGGGGAATGAAGATCTGGTATCAGAGATATTGATATTTCAGTATCGACCCACACATCACTGATTGGTTTTATTTAGTGCAGGGTTAGACGCTTGTGCGTGCGCCTTATAACATGCATGGGTGATTAAAAAACATTCATAATGGAAGCGAATGCTGCTTTTAAAGGTACAGGTCATCTACCAGTCCAAGGTCTACCCGGCATCTCGCTCAATATATCTAATATATCCCTATATTGATGAGCTGAGGTGTTATAGGTCAGCTGTTGCTGTACTCTCAGGCTTCTGATTGGCCAAAATGCCTATGGCAGCTGGTTTATGTGTTTTTATGTGGACAGAGTTTATTTTAAAATTCCACTCGTGTGGAATTGTCTGTGTTAGTGTGGACATAGCCTTAAAGGCGGTGTGAAAAGGTCTTCTGATACTGCAGAAGGTTGACCTCATCACCCATCCCCTGTCAGTGCTGTTTATACAGTGCAGTGACATGAAGAAAGGTGGGGAAATTCCGGGTTTATTGCAAGAAATGTACAGTATTTCGGACAACTTTTTGTGGAGGTCCGCACTCCGCGTTGTAGTAATATACCGTCATGTGATAAAGACACAAATCCAATGGCGGCCTTTTGCACAGCACCGCATCGGGTCAAAATGAAGTCAACAGCACAATCGAGTGTAGCTGTAAAACTTTTCGAGGTTGTATTTTGGTCTTAAAGTCTTTGACGCCGCTGTGTGTGCTTGCCAGGCGGGTGCGCGCTCGGCACGTGCACGCTCGCTACCAGCCATCTCCCCTCGCTCCTAACACAGAAAGGTTGAGAAGAGCCATCTTTCATCTCCTCTGCATCATCACAGTGTCTGCATTATTAATGGGCCTGATTACTGTAATCAAAAATTCTTATTTATTTGGAGGAGTCGGAGGAAAGGGAGGGGGGGGGTAGGAGGAGGAGGCAGCAGGGCTTGGGCTTCTCTCTCCAGACAAAAAACCTTTTGGTCTCCTGCTTTAATTTTTCAGAAATAGCGATGCCGCAGTGCCCCATCTTCCCCAAGTTCAGAGCTAAGCTAGTTAGGCGCACATAAACATGCAAATACAGAAGCTCTGACATTCAAACTTTCCTCCCCCTGCCATCTCAGTCTCTCTCTCGCCTCGCCTTTCCATATGGACGCACGCATGCATGGAGATAACCGTCAATAATAGCTACCTTAAACAAGACAATCAGGCAGACCTTCAGAGGAGGCAAAGAAAAGTGGAGCCTGTCTTTCATCTATCGTCAGCTTCCTTGCTTCTACCGCTCCTTTCCTTTCCTTTCCTTGCTTCCTCCAACATCCACTCCACCCTGTCTAATCTCTCCAGGCACCGCCATTTGCATGCAAATAGTCCATTAGTGGCAGTGGCAAGAGGAGACAAGCGCCAGGAGCTCACCACCAGGTAATCAAGGACAAAAGGGGAGCGCAGTAAAGCAAGGGTGATGAAAAGAAAGAAGGAGTACACGCCTCGCAGAAGCCGAGGGGAGAGGCGGGCGGTGAGGGGGGTATAAGATCACAGGTGAAATGGGAGGGATGCAGGAAGGGAAGGTGATTGGAGGCAGGGATCTTCGTAATGTAGCTAAATTGGAGATTAGAATGAGTGGAGTGCTCGGAGGGATCGGAGAAGACTTCATCCGGCCTCGTCGGCACGTCAATCTACACGCTTTCTGGACTAACGTGGAGTCGGCGCTTGATTCCCCCGCGTGTTTTGTGACCGAGGCCCTGCCCGTTAAAACGAAAGTGTTGCATCTGGAAAGTATTACAAATGTTATACTCAGGTGTTGTATTGTACAGGTGTGGTATTTGTCTCATAATGTGGAAGAAGGTGATGCCTTTTGTGAAGGTTCATGTTGTTAACATTCCTCACCGCCAGCCTTTGCTTTACACTCGGACTGTGTCTGAGTGCGGGGAAAGACAAATGGAGGAGGACAGCATTTACTTTGGAAGACATTTCAAAACATTTTCCCATAGGAATGAATAGGAATATAAATAATCACTTTCCTGGTCAAGCTGTCTTTTTCGTGAAATGCTTCAGCCTCTTTCTCATAGAGCGTGAAAAATACGATGAAATACCATGTGGTGAGTTTTTCACAGAACCCAGCAAAACAGGATATAGCCAGGACTGCATTAGGTGTGACCACATTAGCACCTGCGACAATTGCTTCCAACACAACAGGGTGGGAGAAGTGACCGTGGGGTGCTAAACTGCCCAACTCGGTCACGGAATACCGGTCCCGTCTCTGTTACGGTTTTGGTGAAAAGTTACCAGGTTGGCTTCATCCGCCACTTCCGATACCAGCCCCTTTGATAAAACATGAAAAAACCAGCCAATTGCAGAGCAGACAAACAAGCATTCACACTCTGATTCATACCTATGTACAATTTAGAGTCACCAATTAACCTCACATGCATGTTTTTGGAACGTGGGAGGAACCCGGAGAAACCCCACGCACGCATGGGGAGAACATGCCAACTCCACACAGAGATGCCCAACAGACTGTTTGGCCAACATGCAACCCACTCGACCATCGTGCGGCTCCTTTCCACGTGTGTGGAAAAACAATCATTCCAGAGAATTGTAATCTTAATTCTAAGCAACAAAATTGCGATTTCATTTTTTTCTCCAAATCGTGCGTTCCTAATTGCAAATTCCCAAAAACAAGTTAAGCACTATAAAAGGTAAAAACACCAAAACACGCTACATACTTCACGTCACTTCCTCTGTGAATTCTTCTTCCTCGTTTCCTTTGTCGAGGCTGGTCCTTCTTTTGGAACGTGGCCAAAGAGCAAGCAAAATATGAACTGAGCTCTCAGTTGGATGTTTTATGTCGAATTTGAGTCCAACTCTAAATTGTACAAGCTCACCACGCGGCGTCTGACAAGTGTCTCTGATGCAAACAAGTCATGTTTTGGGGGACAGGATTCTTTTATAGATCATTTTATAGATCATTAAATGAATATGTACAGAAGTGGGTCTCAAATGGGCACCCCTTCTTTAGCTGCTCTCTATTTGCTTACGTTGTCGTGCAATTCCATATAGAGGAGGACAATTTACAATTCCCCAATTCTCAGACGTCCTCTTATCTCATCAGCTGCATGAAGACCACCGGCCTGTGGTTGCCATCTATGCAGTGCGGTGCATAGGTGAAGTCGTGGAACTTCGTGTGAGCAGAAGAAGTGCATAAGCGTCAAAGGAAATGAGCCTGCCACCTCCTCCGCCGTCCCCTCCCCCCTCCTCTGTGCGAAGTGCTTGATTGCGGCCTGTTTGATGTCCTAAACGCGGCGTGCTAAGATTTGCTCTCTGTTCCTCGCCGAGCCCGTTTGAAGCTCTGCTTGAGCGACACGCATTTCTGACGTTATACTCTGCTAAAACGGCAATTATTATTATTCCCCCCCCCCCGCCACCCCCACGCTCTCGCATATGGAGGTGGCAGAGGAGAGCGACAGGGTGCGCTGACTTGCACCCACACACTCCTCGCTGCTCTTAACGAAGACGTAAATATGCGCGGTGTAAATGCCTCTCTTCTGACGAAGACAGGCGCTTTACTGTTTCCCCGAACGCCCCCCCCCCCCCTCCTTTCTGTCACGAGTATTACTGAAATTACACCTCCCGCAGATATCAGCAGCATGCACCTATTAAGGCTCACATATTACTGTCACTACTGCTTGGTTCAACCTGCCTCAACCGCCTTTCAGCATCTCCAAGCATTTTCATAAGCTTCCGCTGTCACTTGTAGGAATATAAAAAGAGTCCTACGTGATGCAAGGCGCCGTAAAGGCTTTTATGACCTCCACCAGGGAGGTTGTTATCCACTTCAGTGTGTGTTTATTGAAGGTTTAGAAACATTGTTGCAAAGCCTTAAGACAAACTCGTTTTGAGTTGCGATGACGTGACTGGTCGGAATGTCTAAGCTCATCCTTAACAAACCAGGAGTTATCCTGCGAGCTAACGATGGGATAGACAGACATGCATGTTTTGTCACTGGCGGTCCAGGATGCATCCCGCCTCTCCCACGAAGTCACCTGGGAGAGGCTCCAGCACTCCAGCACACCACCTCAAAATGGATGGATGGATCTTGGCCTTGTTGGAAATCTGTACACAACTCAGACTCTGTATTTGTTAGGGCAGGGGTCGGGAACCTTTTGGTGCATGTCCTGTTTTTGAAAAAGTGAATAAAACTAAAAGTGTGCCAACAATTTTAGAGGATAAGTCTCTGAATTGGATGGATGAAAGTGCTGAGAAGGTTTTATATTTTTAATGTTATTTCTAACACTGTGATTTCTGTCGTGTCAGAAACGATGTCAGCAAACAAACTACACAAAACACTATAAAACAATTGTATTTTAATCGTAATATTATGAATTATTTCCACAAGGTTTTAACTTTATTCCCAAATTAATTAATAAAATGTGCCCTGCGATTGACTGACGACCAGTCCAGGGTGTACCCCGCCTCACGCCCAAAGCCAGCTGGGATAGGCTCTAGCATCCCTAATGAGGATAAGCGGTATAGAAAATGAATGAATGAATAATTTTCCCCAACCTAAAATTACAACTTTATATTGTTTTGTTTGATATTGCGACATTTAAAAAATGCTGTTTCCCTAAATGTTTTTGTTAAATTGTATTTTTAGATGGTGCCGCACTTCGAACACCCCTGTTGTAATATTTTAAGAAAAAAACAAAGTTAAAAGAAATAAGGGTTATGGTGTTAAGACTCGTATTAGAGCCATATGTGGTCATCAAAAGTGCCACACATGGCTCCCATAGGTTCCCTACCCCTGTGTTAGTGTCTTGGACCGGTCATTGTCAAGCTGGACATTTTTTTTTTTTATCATAGCCATCTGCAAATTGTATACATTTCTCAAATGTATCCAAAAAAGTATATAAACAGTATTATATTATACTGTATTGTATATTCTATTCTATTATGTGTACTTTTTGATTACATTTTCATTCATATGTATTTCATTCAGATTATGGTATTCTCTTCAATATACACAGCCTGGCCAAAAAAAACAGTGGCCACCTGGATTTAGCTAAGCAAGCTGCTACAGTTGGTCAGGTCTAGGTTCAGCAACACCATGTGCTGAAAGAATGAGGTCAGCTGACTACCTGAATATACGGAATGAGCAGGTTATTCCAACAATGTATTTTTTCTTCCCTGATGACACGAGCATATTCCAAGATGACAATGCCAGGATTCATCGGACTCAAATTGTGAAAGAGTGGCTCAGGGAACATGAGACATCATTTTCACACAAAGAGTCCAGACCTTAACCCCATTGAAAGTCTTTGGGATGTGCTGGAGAAGACTTTGCACAGCATTCAGACTCTTCCATCATCAATGCAAGATCTTGGTGAAAAATGAATTCAACACTGGATAAAAATAAATATTTTAACATTGCAGAAGCTTATCAAAACACTGCCACAGCAAATATTCTTTTTTTTGTCTAGGCAGTGTATTTGACACTATTTCATATTTACTAAGTATTTATGTGTTTTTGTACTATTATTCAAACTAATTTAAATATCTGAAGAATAATAATAAATAACAGTATTTTTGAAATAATTCAACATATTTTTAAAATTCATATTATTATATTGTATATATTTATGTCTTAAATGATTTTGCATTTACAGTATTAGATATATTTTATTATTTGTTATTATACTGTATAATTATAATGTGTAGTATTATTCATTCATTCATTCATTTTCTGTACCGCTTATCCTCATTAGGGTCACGGGGATGCTGGAGCCTATCCCAGCTGGCTTTGGGCGAGAGGTGGGGTACACCCTGGACTGGTTGCCAGTCAATCACAGGGCAGACAAACATTCACACTAATTGACAATTTTAGAATCGCCAATGAACCTAACATGCATGGTTTTGGAATGTGGGAGGAAACCGGAGTACCCGGAGAAAACCCACACACGCACGGGGAGACACACATGCAAACTCCACACAGAGATGCCCAACGGAGATTTGAACCCAGGTCTTCCAGATCTCTTGACTGTATGGCCAATGTGCTAACCACTCATCCACCGTGCGGCCGTGTAGTATTATAGTAGATAAATAATACTTATTTACAATAATCCCCCATATATTGCAATGAATTGGTTAAGTGAATTTTTGCAAAGTAGCATTCAATATTTATAAATCAAATATTCCGCCAAGGAGGTTGTTTTCTTGTCTGTTTGATTGTTTGTTTGTGTTCAGATTAACTTGAAAAACTATAACTGGATTTGCACAAAATTAGCAGGAATTGTCAGAAACAGGATATGGAAAAACTGATTACATTTTTGGGCGGATTCCGTTCATTGTCTGGATCCAGGAATTTTTAAAGGATTCGTTAACGTTGCAAGATTATTGCAACCGTTACCATTATTGGCATGGTCTGCACCAGTTTTGGTTTTGTAATAACAACATAGAAAACCTGTTTCCGACCTTTAACATTATTAAAGCCATCTAGACTTTAAATAGCATGTAATATGTAATACACTAGTGTTTCTCAATATAATAGACGTAATGAGAGAAAAAAAGCTATTTAAGACATAAATAAACCTTGTGCTTGTGTGTGTTGCTATAAATGTGTTCCAGTGCTGGGGGAGCTGAGTGGATGCCGGACAGGAAGTGACATCTAAGGTTCAGAGTTGAGTTTTACCTCGGCATGGGTTACCGCCGTGTTAAGGATTATTGTACCTGTGGTGCAATAATCCAAACACGCAATAAAAGTCTGTTGCTCTGCGCTTATCTTGCGCTTGTGTGTCTCACTAAACATTATAGTTACACTACACCTTGTAACAAATGTAGAACACTACACATCCTCACAAAGTCTTTCAATGTGTCTTCTGAATGGCCTATATTTGTATTTTAGTAAAAAATACATAAAATGTGCTTATCCATCCATTTTCAATGCTGCTTATCCTCATTAGGGCGGCGGGGGTTGCCAGGGAACTTTAGTTTAATTGCCGACTCTTAATTGTGTGTGGCGAGAATTGTCGAGAGAGGCTGGGAGTACTTTCAATGTTTCAGACCTGCCAACATGTACACATTTATTGTACCCAACATTCACATCTCTCCGTTTTGTTGCATTTTCCTGGTTTCTGTTCAAAGTTTAGTCTGTACAGTACAGACAAATAAATGGATATTATCAGTAATAGTATTTCAAACTGGAGTGGGCATGAAAACACTATGTCCCCAGGGGGGCACGACAAAAAATTATTGAGAACCACTGACTTGGGGGACAACTGTATTTATTTCTTTTTAATAATATTTGTATACTGTACAGTCGCATAGCCAGCACTGTGGTTGCATGCATGTGTATGCAGGGTCAGGCTTTAAACCAGATTAACATTCAGCAGCTGGAAATGTGAATAAGTATTTATCTTTAGCTCTTCGTTGCATGAATGAAGGTTACCCTAGTGTCTAGAGCTAACCCTCAGCTCTGCCATATGTCGTTCCCGCCGTCTCTTTTCGGCACACGAGCAAACATATGCAAAGGCACGCGCACGGCGTGACAACGGCGGACACGCTTGCCTCTCGGAGCTTGGCCTGTGCCCAGCGGTGCACTCCCCTTTTATGACCCTTGTTTTATGGTTTATTTAAAAAGTAACAGTCCCTTTATAGATCATTAAAGGCGAAATAAAAGACGGGCAGGCCGACTGCACTGGAGTGGAGCACCAACAGACCGCTCCACGTTGACGCACATATGCACGCACACACACAAGCGTAAGACGAGGAGCATCCACGGCCGAGAGTGGTGACGTTTGTGCATTTGCACGTGATTGTGCCATGATGTGGTAAAAATCGTACAGTGATTGGCGGATTTCAAATGAGTTCCTATAGTAAAAAAATTGAAACCGTCTTTTCCAGGGTTAACTGCCATTCAGATGAAAAATGAATTTCAGCACAAAACACAACACGAAAGCAAGCGACGATGCTGTATGCTATGCTGTAAATCAAAAGGAAGCCCAGATATCCCGCAAATATATCTTCTAGTGAAAGAGTCGGGAACCTTTTGGGCTAAGAGAATAATAGTGCTGAGAAGGTTTTATAGTTGGAATGTTATGTCCGCAAAAAACATTACACAAAACATTCTACATTATAAAACAAAAATGATATATTTTATTGTAAAATTATTACTTTGACTCCCACAATATGTTAACTTTATTCCAATATACTGTAAATCCTTCCCCCAACCTAATATTGCAAAAATTACAACTTTATATTGTTTTGTTTGTTTCTCATAACAACATTTACGCTACTAAAATGAAATTACTATTATTATTATTATGTTATTTACTTTTTCAGTCTCATAAAAAAATATATCTTTATATTTTGACTTTCTACTATAAAATTACAGCAATTTTTTAAGCTATTTCCAACTCTTCTCGTAATTATGACTTTATTCTCCTAAAATTATCACCATTTCCGCAACCTAATTTTCCCGCAAAATTTTTTTGCTCTCCTAATATTTTGACTTTATTTTCGTAAAATTACTGCTGATTTTTCCATGCTTGCTGTTTCCTTCCTTTGTTAAATTGTATTTTTAGATTGTGCCACGGGCCAATAAAACACTCCGACCGCACTTTGAACAACCCTGTTGAAAGCAAGATATATTACATATATTTTAAGAAAAAACAAAATTAAAATAAATAAATGTTATGGTGTTTGAGATCCATATGTGGTCATCAAAAGATCCACATCTGGCTCCCGAGCCGTACGTTCCTTACCCCTGTTCTAGTGGCTATGAGTAGCAAAGGAACTAGTAAAGGAGCAATGTGATTGGTTGCTTAGGCAATGTCATGTCACTGTTCGTTTTTACACAGAAACGGGCCAACATTTCAACATGTTCTTGAGGAAAAACATTAGCTCCGCTGTCCTGTTGTAAGAAGAAAAATGTGTTTTGACGTGGGCACGCTTTCTCCCAAACTAAACATTACGGTAGCAGAATGAATGAAATGCATATGCAAATAGCCACATGCAGTGTGTGAGCCTCCCCTCCTCTCGCAAGTCACACTTTGACCCATGCGCTCCTGCAAAGTGGTCGTGATTAACGCGACAGAAATGTCAGCTGAGAATAATGGCCGCAATGTAATTACACAGTCCTGTGCGGCCGCCGCCAAGAGGAAGGAGAGAGCAGACCCCAAATGAGATGCACGTGTTGATGGTTGGTTTTTATGCTCGCGTTGGTGCCAGTCCTGCAGTTTCAGTACCAGTATTTAAATGTGCCACTACACCGTTTGAACGTATATTTATTTAAAGCAACTTTCACATCACCAACTATGAACAGAAACATAACATTCAAAACAAGCAAGAAAAATGCGCATAATCCTTTATGTTCTTCATTCAAAACCCAGTTTTCTAAACATAATAGAGCAATTAAGAAGTAGGATTCCTTATTTAGACCGCACGGTGGTTGAATGGCCAGCATGTTGGCCTCACAGTCAGGGGGTTCAGGGTTCGAATCTCCGTTGGGCATCTCTGTGTGGAGTTTGCATGTTTGCATCCCAGTGCGTGTGTGGGTTTTCTCCGGGTACTCCGGTTTCCTCCCACATTCCAAAAACATGCATGTTAGGTTAATTGGCGACTCTAAATTGTCCAAAGGAACGAATGTGAGTGTGAATGTTTGTTTGTCTGCCCTGTGATTGACTTGGGACCAGTCCAGGGTGTAAGTCAGATGGAGTAGGCTCCAGCATACCCACGACCCTAATGATGCTAAGCGGAATAAAAAAATGGATGGATGGATTCCTTATTTAGAGATGGAATAATTTTGCAATTAGAGCATAGAAAACCAGTATATGCCATTTAAAACATAAATAAGACATAAACGTGTTCCGGTGCTAGAGCTGCTAAATGGTACTGGAACAGGAAGTGACCAGTCCAGGATTCAGAGTTGAGTTTTAGCTTCATGTGGCTTTCAGCCTGCAACAGTAGCCTGTTTTAGGGAATATTGTGCCTTTTCTGCAGTAATTCAAATTCTGCCACAACATACGGGCACAAAATACGCATAATTCTTTATGTTCTTCAATGAAAAACCAGATTTCTAAAATGAACCCCAGCCATGACATGCCAGCATGACAACAAAAATCATGTCATGCCAGCACTTAGTTTGTATTTGTGTGGAGTTTTGGGTCCAATATCTTTCTGTGTTCAGTGAGGCGCAGCCGCAAGCAGCATGCCATACTCTGTCTTCACTAAAGAAGATTATTTGCGTGACTGTGACATCACAGTATTAAAATGTCAAGCATGTTGTTTGACATAAAGCCAGCCCAGCATCGCATGACGCCAGGTGATTTGTGTAAATTTTAGCCCCCAAATTTTATTCTCTTCTCCCTGAGTTTAGTGAGGCCTGACAGCAAGCAGCATATCATGCACGGTCTTGAAAAAACTTTTACTTCTATTCATGTGACATCAAAGAACAATCATTGCAAGCAATTTGACATACATTTTGGGTCCAGTGTCTTTTTTTCTTCTTCTTGAGCTCAACAAGAAATAGCAGCTAGCAGCATGTAATACACTGTCTTGACTAAAGATGCAGATTTTATTGGCAAACATAACGAATTCAAACTAGTGATGCCAGCATATTACCGCTATTTGTTAACAGGTAGGTGCATTTTTTTTTACTTCCTGAATCAAGTGAGATATAATAGCATATCATGCACTGTCTTGACAGAAGAAGCAAATTTTATTTGGTACACCAGATTTATCTAGTCCTTTCACAGTTGTCCAGAAATTTGCATCCGGTGTCTTAGTATTTTCGGCATAGCAGCAAGCCGCATATCATGCACTATCTTTACGAAAGAAGTATACTTATACCTCAAACATGTGTTGTGACTTTTATATATGTTTTTTTTCCATAGTGCGTAGTATCATGTGACAACCACATAGTCATTCCATTTTTTTAAATTATTTTCTTCTTTCTGAGTTTTCTGAGGCATAGCAGCAAGCATCATATCATGCACTGTTTTGAATATTTCCGTGACAAGTGGAATGATGCAAAGACGGTACAGCGCAAGCTCCTAATTTCATCATGCAGCAAGCAGCATATCATGCCTTGTCTTGACTGAATGCTGTCAAATGTCCATAGCTCCATTATGTGATGCCAGCACAAGGCTATTTGCCTGCAGATGTGTGCACATTTTCAATCTTCCTAAGCAAGACAAAGCAGCATATCGTGCAATATCATTTTGGTAAAACAGTAAATGGTAAAATAGATTACCCGCCACTTGGAAACACGACTTTACCTGCCATCACTAGTTGTTTTTGTTTCCCTGTCTCTCAAGTCAAGTTGTATTTGGTGTCCTAGGCCAAAAGTTGTACACAGCATGTGACTCTTGTCGGTTGGAAACTGTATTCCACGAGATGTGTGTGTACCTTGTTTTCTATAATAGAGATAAAAGCAGATAACAACGTAAAGAAGGAGGGTGTAAAAGTGCTTTTAGTGTGTAATGTGAGAGAGGCATGTGCAAAAAGGGTGAAGGAACCTTTCCTCTTTCTCTCTACCAATCAGCTGGTCCAGGCGGCCACACAGCAGCCGGAGAGGGCGCGGGGAGCGAGGCCTTAGTCTTATTAGTGATAATGAGAGAGAGACACTCTGCCAATTTACATGCGTAATCTGATATTAACTCCTGCCACCCACGCTGGGTGGGAGCATGCAGTACACTCACCCACACTCGCATAGATGTAGACCCAGCATGGAGAAGCCCCACACATTATGTGAAGGATAAGACTCAAGCATTTCAACTAATAGCATTCTTCCTCAAAAACACTTCTTTCATTGTTTTTATTGTTTATTGTCAAGTAGCAATTGTGTAGTGTAAAAAGACTTTAATTCTGTAAACGTAAACACATCAAAACTACCATCTTCACTTTGAGAGTAGGTCACGACAACAATTTAGTATATTCTTGTTCTTAAAGCCAAAGGAAAAGCAGAGTTAATAATTAGGTAAGTTAAAGTCTTTTAATAATAATAGTATCTGTATTTAATTATTTCTGTGGATTTGTTCATTTTCCCCCCCAGCCAAGAGCATGCAATGCAGTACCTTGACTGTGCTTGCTAAAGAAGCGGCCATATCAAAGCATACAAAGTGCAAAGTGACGTATTTACCGTATATTTTTGTTCTCACCTTCTTTTTGCAAAAGGCCCAAGAAAAAGCAAACCGCACAGGGTAAGTACTTTGAAGAGGTCTCATGGGGTACGCTGAAGTTTTATTGTTTATTAAGTTTTAAAACTAATCACATCAGGCCAGCATAGCGACGCAGATCATGTGATGCTAGTTTATTTCCTTTTTGGGAGGTTTGTGCACATTTTTGGTCCTCTGTCTCCCTGAGTTCCAGCCGAGCACATGAGCCAGCAGCATGCCTTGGCTTGCTTGACTAAAGACTCTTGTTCCCATGTCATCAAAGTGCAGTAATCCCTCATTTATTGCAGTTAATTAGTTCCAGACCCGATTGTGATAAGTGAATTTCCATGAAGTAGGATTCTTTATTCATACATTTAACAAGTTAGAGGATAGTAGAACCCTCTAGACATGAAATAGCACCCCTTTAGTCACCTTTACACTTCTAATACTCAATATAGTAGACATAACAAGAGAAAAGAAGACATTTAAGACATAAATAAGACTTGGGCTTGTGTGTGTTGCTATAAATGTGTTGAGCAGGGGGGTGGCGGACAGGAAATGACGTTAGAGGTTCAGAGCTAAGTTTTAGCTTGGTGTGGGTTACGGCTGCATCAACAGCTCATGTTTGGAACATTAGCCCATTGTGACGTAATTCAAACCTGCAATGAAAGCCTGTTGTCCAGCAGTGGAGTCTGGGGCTTGTGTGTCTCACCGAACATTACATACATATTACATATACATGTTTTACATATACGTATATATTTTAGTTAATTCAGCCATCTTTTATGCTTGAAAAGCGTAGTTTATGCAAAAAAACGTGTCAAATTTGCCTAAATATACATATGTATTAACAAATAATAGGTCATATTCAAGCAGGAAACAGCATGATTCCGTAAAATCAAAGCAAGTATACATTGTGATGTATTATATTCCCGTTCTCACATTCTCATAAATAGCTAAAGAAAGTCTTGTGAGTTTTGCTCATACATTTTGTATATTAGTGTAAATTGGGCTGCACGGTGGCCGAGTGGTTAGCATGTTGACCTCAAAGCCAGGAGATTTTGGAGACCTGGGTTGGAATCTCTGTATGGAGTTTGCATGTTCTCCCCGTGCGTGCGTGGTTTTCTCCGGGTACTCCGGTTTCCTCCCACATTCCAAAAACGTGCATGTTAGGTTAATTGGTGACTCTAAATTGTCCAAAGGAACGAATGTGAGTGTAAATGGTGGTTTGTCTGCCCTGTGATTGACTTGGGACCAGTCCAGGGTGTAAGTCAGATGGAGAAGGCTCCAGCATACCCACGACCCTAATGATGCTAAGCGGAATAAAAAAATGGATGGATGGTGTAAATTTACTGTTTTCTTGAGTTCAAATGGGCACAGCATCCAGCAGCATGTCATGCACTGTCTTGACAAAAGCAGCTTGGTTCCATGACATCAAGCATGCAATGTGACGTCCTTAAATGCTCACAAAAAGTTCTGCTCACAAAATGACAACAAAACAGAAATGTTTTATTATCATATTTTTATTTATTTTTAATGATATTTTTTCTTAATTTTCAGCATTCCCTGATGTTCTATTTTAAGCTTAATGATTTTTCACATGCCTGTGATTGACAGCTAAAGCAGACTGGGCCAAACGGCCCGCGACTGTTAGCCCTGAACCCGCAAAACCTGCTTCTTAAAATAGTAAGCCAATTAGAAATTTGGCACTGTATGCTGACTTTGTAAAGTCAAAGTATTGAATAAATCTTGCTACAGCAGCTCTCGTCATGTGCAACAGCTCTTGTGATGGATCCCGCAATGTGGCTATCAGCGCCGTAAATACGACACAGCTGCAGGGCCACTTGAGTGAAGAAGACGGCCGGAGCATCCGTCCTGTAAGACAGCTGACAGCCGGCAGCTCTTCACTTCCATTACTGGTCAGTGCTGCGCTGATAGGGTAGGATTTACAGTCGATCACAAGTTTCCTAATTTTGCCTCTGTGCACCTCAAGATGTGATAAGACAGGATTGAGTTGGACACATTAAGACTTCGTTTAAACCTTAGACCGGAGGGAGTGTCCACAGCGGAGACGGCTGAAGTGACAGACCGGGTTCACGGTTTTTAATGTTTTGTTTGCTTCTATGGTGGCTCGCCGTTGGTTCTTTTAAATTCCCTTAAAGTGCGTTACAACCAGGGTTTTAGCGACATAAGGTTATAATATATCTTCTCAAGGTACAAGGCACACAAAAGCTTGGCTAAACTGTACTTAGGAGTAGTCAGTGTACAGCTTGTATAGGAATAGAGCTTTAGTATCTGCTGAAAGTGAGTCAGCACACAGCCATTGTTGTCTAAACAGCACAAGTGAGTAGCAAGATAATTGTGCCTTGCGCCAGTAATGTCAGGGTGTGGGGTTGCACGAGTGCTGCCGCCACTATGGAGCTGAGGTTAATTTAGGGCAAACCTTCCATTATTGTCTAAATAGCAATCAACACAAGTGAGTATACTGTACCTCACAGTTCAAATCTAGTCATAATTGTGTCACAGTTGTTGTCGAGCACCGCCTTAATCCTCTTGGGCATGGAATTGACTAGAGCTTCATAGACACCTTGAGGATGCGCCACAAGGAGACATACTTGGCCACTCTTCAGCTTCCTCAGCAAGGCACCTGTCATTTTGGAGGTGTCTTTGGGCTCCTTATCACGCCGGAAAATTGCCATGCGGCCCAGTTTCCCAAGGAGGTGATCAAGCATTTATGTTTCTCCTCAATGAACTGCATCTCGTCTAGTGTTGGCAACACTCATGCAGCCCCGGCCAACGGTGCTACCACCACCGTGATTGAAAGTAGACAATTATATTGCTACTTACTTACAGTACGTCGGCTGCTCGTTAGATTAGAATGGCTGTGTGTCACGGTGGCTAATAAATACGTACTGCAAAACAAGCTGCACACTGACTACTCTAAAGAATAACCTCTGTTCATTGTCACTTGAGAACATACCGTACACTGGTCCAACTCAGATGTGTTTACAGTCAAATGGGATATACAAGATGTCTCAAGTACTTCACAACCTTCCAGCTTTTACTCGAAGTTCATCTTCAACTCCAACTTGTACGCCTACGTTTCCTTTTAGCCTTGACCCTAATTGCTTACCTGGAGCTCCAAAATGTGTGTGCGTGTTTGTATATGTTATGCATCTTTGTGCTTCCTATATCGCCTCCTCTCCTGCACACTGTACCACACACTCTTTCTCACCAATTACCTGTCTGCACAGTTCCGTCTGTGTTGTGTGATTGAAAGCGGAAGGGAACGTAAGGATGCATGTGTGTGTGTGTGTGTGTGTGTCGGCGTCTCATTCTTCTGTTTCCCCCCCTCCGGATCTCATGTATAATTTATGGTTCCTATCACATGAATATGCAAATTAGCCGGCGTGCAGGGAGAGGTGAGAGGGCTTCCCCTGTTCTATTCTTACATCCGTCTGATGAGAGAGCGAACGAGAGGAGAGAGGGATGGCGGGTGGGTGGGTTTTGGAAGAGGTGGGGGAGAAGGTAGCGGTGGAAAAAGAATACATAAATGAGGGAGGCAGGGAGGAAGAGAAGGAAGATGCTAGAAGGAGAGGAAAGGCATTTATGAAATCCCCGCCGCTCGGCAAATAAGCATTGTGGCAATATGGACGCCGCCGTGTTGCGCTATATTGTGCTGGAGACAAATGAATCACCCGTGCTGAGGGGTTGCGGGGGGCCAGATTGGCAGCGGCGGTGAGAAAAACGAGCAAGAAGACGGAAAGAGAGACAAAAAAATAAATAAAAATTGCCATTGGTACATTTTTATTTGAGTCAAACAGGAGTCCAGAACCAGGGGAGTGTCGGGTAGATGACTGAGTAGTTGACCATTGAAGTTGCAGGATAAATCAAAACGAGCTCAAAATCATAAATGAGCCAAAATTAAAGTCTAAAATTTAAAATCATGTTTTCTATACCAACATCATAATTGGAAAAAAGAACAAAAAGGATTAATGTAACAAGAAAAAGTTGAAATGTCGATATCAATAATAACACGCTATGTCACCTGGAAGAAAAACTGGAAACAATTATTTCAAAATCCTCACATCCTTTGATTTTTCAGTATCTGGCCTTTGGTGGAAAAATATGTCATACAACACATTCTAATCATTTTTCTGTTTGACGACTCTGCTTCTTTGATAACCATGATCTTAAAATTACCATTATAATACCTGTGTCGTTGTTTGCTAACCTGCTAACACCCCGTCATACACTTTTGTTTGTGCGTGTGTTGCAGTTGCATCTCTCTAGGTCACTCGTGGGAGTGCCCGGAAAAAAAGCTTTGCAGCCTTGTCGCTATGGTTCCAAATACATTACGTAAACAAGACATGACTTACTCTGTTCTGTGGCAACTTTGACATAGTGGTCGTACTTGTCTTGTTTTTCTTTGTTTTTTTTACTGCGTGCCGGCGGAATAGCACCGTTATTCAAAATGCGTTTATTCTATACTTTCAAGCCAAATGATTCTTGTAAAGGTGTTCCTTCAAAGCAGTCATCAGTGAAATGAACACTGAAAAAAAGAGGCGTTTGTTTACTTTACTTCAGCTCAGAGGCGTCACCCCCGATGAAGTCACTTCCGGAATAAGCCTGAATTTCCAGAGCTAGTTCATCTTGGGTGGAGCCATGAACTAGGATTGTAACTTTTGCCAATTTACTGTTTGCTTTCGAAAGTCAAACAAAGGAGAACATCATTGCAAACAATGTACCACATATTTAAGCAAAGTTGATCCTTTTAAGTTTGTGTGAAAGTGACTACTAAACTTGTGTAAGAGAGTGAGAACAATACATCTTTTGTGTCTGCATCAGTTACATGTGGGTTTTTGCAACTCTAATTGTGCTATGTGAGAGTGAGTCAAGAAGGCCTTCTTTGCGAAGCTGTTAGGAAAATTCTATTGGTGTAAAAATAATATCAGTAACAGTATATATCAGTATATATATCAGTAATAACAGTAACAAACCTAGTAGTTTTTTTATTGAGTCTTTTTTTGTGGAAAAACAAGGTGAAAAAAATACAAAATTGTCATTGTCCCACCTGTGTTTCACTCAAGCAGGAGTCCAGGATCAGGCGAGTGTACTGTAGCTTAGATGATGGGTGCCAAGTCGCAAGTTGATGCAAGCCGCTAATCAGATAAATTGCAGGGGAAAAGCGAGAGGAAAAGGTAGCGAGATTACGCCAACAGCTAACAAACTAGCGACATCAAAGGCGTCCTCTTCAAAGTTGCATAACATGAAAAAGCTTTTTAAAGCACATCAGTCCCTGACAGGCAGCTGCGCGAAGATCTCGCTCACCTTTCTTCTTCTCGCTTCTTCTTCAACAGTGGTCGCCTATCTGCCTGGGCTGTTTCCTTTTGTCTTACAATGAGCCTCTCAAGGATGGGAAATAGTGCATGACATGCTCAGAGTGCACGCATATTGTTAGTGTGTATGTGTGTGTGTGTGTGTGTGTGGTGCAGCCCTCTGGGTAGCGAGGGCATTCCAGTGGACAGCTGATGATTCAGCATCTGTCGCCATGCTGGCTTACATAAGAGCGAGCACAGAAGGTCTGAATGGCTGACTGACTAATGAGATAAATGACCGACTGACAAAGCGACTTGACGTGATGCATTAATGAACCCTCAGGCTCACGCAGGATACTAAGGTAGTGAGGAAATCAATAGAGAGCATGTTTGATGATGTGGTTTTCTTTGGATCATGCGCTTTCCTTTTGTAATGATGGATGGATGGATGAATAGATCATAGATCATTGTGCAATCATCCATCCACCTGTCCATTTTCTATACTGCTTGTCCTCATTAGGGTCTCAGGTGAGCGCCAGCCTCATGCAATTATATTCTGAAAAATTTTAAAATATTACCGGTAAAATGTACAATATGTACACATCTCGTTTGGACTGGTGACGAAGGTAGGATTTTATTGTTTTCCCCTTTGTAAGACAGAGGATTATACATTTCAGCAACATTTTAAAAATGCCAAATGTGACGAGCCATATGGACTCAGGAGACGTCTATATTGCCAACTGTTAAAGTAATGCACGGCAACCATAGCTATATGATATTGTGGGGAAAAAAATATCACATAATATCACATTTTAAATATATGGTAACACATTTTTGTTTGTATGATTAGGTTTGCCACAATAATCGATTAATCAACTAATCCAACGATAAAACAAAGTTGGTCAATTTGCTGGCCTAGATAAATTGACATGGGCATGCGTGTTTGTTTCCACTATCTTTACCGCACAGGCAGGATGACAAGAGGCTTCTCCCTGCACATCGGTGAAGTTATTCTCATGTTGGACGTTGGATATTCGTTTCCATCGCTGTTAATGTCACGTTGGCAACAGCGGTAGCCCCCCCTGAATGTACCTGGACTGCTCTCTCAACTATGTGGGAAGCTCACACAGACCGCTCATTTACAGCGCCATGTCCTCACAAAAACTAGCCCCCTACTGAACTACACATGACAAGTCGGCAACCGGAAACATCGGCTAAGTCGTCAAAAAAACTTTGATAGTCTTACTAGCCCTCGAACGTGAGCATTAGCTCGCATAGAGCAATTGCCAGTATAAGCCAGCTGGGTTAGCGGAGCATGCTTATGCGACTGTGTGTTTGTGACAGTATGTGTTGTGCTTTAGTGCCTGTTAATGTAACCCAGCTTTTTAGATTGGCCGCTGACTTCAACCATTCCTGCATTCATTCATTCATTCATTTTCTATGCCGTTTAACCTCATTAGGGTCGCGGGTATGCTGGAGCCTATCCCAGCTGGTTTTGGGCTGTGAATGAATATATTTGAATATATATGAATGAATACATATATTCTATATTATATATATACACACACAGATGTACGTATGTATATGTGCATATATACATACACACACATATACGCACAAATATAAACACATGTATATATATGTACACGTGTATATGTATATGTATATATATATATATATATATATAGATAGATAGATAGATAGATAGGTTGTGAGGAACTGTGAGGGACGACTGTATGCCGCTACTGTAGTTAACAACTCAATGTTGGACTAAAAACTGGAACATGTTTTTGAAGAAGAAAATGTTATGGAAAAAACACTTTATATGTCCATCGGTTGCTTTTTTTTTACTGTTGTTGTAGTGCTACACTTCCTACAGCTTCTGGTTACCGAGGATACATAGTTATGACTGTAAGTGACATTTATGGCGCCCCCTTTGGGTTATGGTCACAATGCTTTGAAATACTGTAATTGTGGAGATTGGCCCAAATACCCTAAAGTACAGTGGGTTTTTTTAGGTGATTTCGGGTCAATCTGACTTATGGGAGTTGTGGTCTAATCACAGTGGCAGCGTGTGATGTATTTGTCAGAAACCTAATAGCAACCTAATAGCTTGGGGTGGCGGGGTCGGGCCTTCCCCTCTGTGGGGAGCCTGCTGTGGGGCCGTACTCCTGCGTCTTCCTGGTCGGGCCCTCGCTTTTGGAGGGAGTGTGGTTTGGGATGCATGGCGGTGTTCACCACGGGCATCTCCTCGTTCTCTGTTTTGCTCTGATGCGGTTATCCTGTCACTGCAGACTAATGTAGATTTAATGTGATTTGTTGCACGTGTCATCTGGATGGTCATTGTTCAAGAGGTTCTGTTTCTTTTCTCGTTGTTTTTCTTGTATGTTTATCATTATTAGTAAATATGTATGTATGTATGTGTGTATACATATATATGCACACTGTATGTGTGTGTATGTATGTATGTACTGCATGGATATGTGTATGTGCACAGTATGTGTATGTATACGTGTACGAATATGTGCATGTATACATGTATATATATGTGTGTGTGTATATATGTGTGTGTATATGTATACGTATATGTATATGTATATGAATGTGTGTACATGAAATTAGTATTATCATTATTATTATTATTATTATTTTCTTCTTTCCCCTGTATTTTTGCTCATTTTGCTCTGTGACGGTTCTGGTTGTTGCGGAAATCTTGATTATTACGGTTGTTTATAATATGGTTGAAATATGTTTGTGAGGTTCTTCTGCACCCTTTCTTATATCCCCCACCCCCCACCCGTCCCCTTTTCAGGTCAGGTCCAGCATCGAAATGTGGCGCAACAAAATTCATAATAAACGCAGTCAAATGTCAAGGGAGACTCATTTGGATTATGAAATCTCCCTTGGCAAAGAAAATTTTGCTCAGCATTTAAAGGCAGCTTGACTCCCATTCAGCTGTTATAATGCTGGACAAGACAAAAAAAAAAAAAGAAACCTAATAGCACTGGGAACATAGTCGGGGTGCATGCTCACTTTTTTGTGTGCAGCGGTTGAGCGGTAGAAGAGTTATCTTACACATACAAATACATACAATCATGTGAAACAATTAGGGCGCCCAGCAGATTATTGACAATGGCTACCCGAGAAAAAAAGATCCTTGATGGAGTGTTCGATCGGCTGCATGAGTCATGCAAATAACAATCAAAGGAGATTTGGGGGTGGGGGAAAGGCGGAGAGAAGTTCATTACAGTAAACTTGGATGGCGGGAATAATAGAGAGTGACAAGAATCCCGTCATCCTGCCATGCAAATAGATGCAGTTAGTGAGGCGGCTTTTTCCCTATCCAAACACAAAAGAATAGACTGACACACACACACATGCACGCACACACGTACACACAACACACGGGTGGGTTCAGGCTGAAGGTTGTTCATGGTTACCCAGGAGAACACACTAGATGCAGGTTAAGATGGGAGGGATGCAGGAAGAGAAAAAAATGAACAGAAGCGGCATGACATTCACAGTGTAGGCCTGTCTGGAAGCTTGACCTCTGAGCCGAGTCTGACCAAGGACTCGAGGTCAGGAATTAAGCTTCTCGCAGCACACGCATGTTTAAGTACGACACTCATGGTTTTAGTGGACATTCTAGAGGACAAAAAGTGAAAGTCGAGAAGAGAGAAAGAGAGAGGTGTCGCCTCTCCTCACTGATGTCTAATGCCGAGGGGGATTTGCATGCATTTTTAATCAAAGCAAATTAGATCATAACCAAATTAAAGCACGCTTTCCAGCCGCCCTCTTCTCTGTCTACCTCCTGTTCCATCCTCCCACCTATTCCCCATCATTTAATTGTAGCCGCTAATAGGTAACTCTTCAGATCATTGACAAAATAGTTTTATTGAACTGATAGTACGGCAATGGACACAGGACGCAATGAGGGGACAGACTACTTGATGGAAGAGAATGTACCAGACACTTTTATTTTGAGCTAACATCAGAATATTACTGCATTGTTAGAGTTTGGTCAAGCCACCATGCGGCCCTAAACATACATTATACCTGCAAAAGACTTTTATAGAATCTTTTAAACAGTGGTGCCTTGGTTAACCTCATTGATCCTTTCCAGAAGGTCCAACTCAAACCAAAACCGACTCTAACCAAAGCAAAGTTAAACCAGAGCAAATAATGTAAGTCCGATGAATCTATTCATCCAAAAATGTTAACACAAAACACATTTTATACATAACAATTATAGTTTTACATGCAGAAACTGATGCAAAAATAATTAGAATTTACAAATGAATGGACATTTACATCCTGTTTACCTAGTTTTGTTGGGAAAAACCCCACAAAACCATTAGCAAAATAAATTATTAGCTGCAAACACAATTTGAAAAAATGTAAAAAATATACATTAAACAAATTATCAAGGTTCTAGAACCAATAAACATGTATTTTGTCGTTTAATATGGAAAATGGAATAATAACTGCTGGCGGCAGTGATGTGCAAGGTGATGTGTTACGTTTGACTGGGGATGGTGCAAACGTGCTACAGCAGGGGTCTTAAACTCAACTTACCTTGGGGCCACTGGAGGCAGAGTCTGGCTGAGGTTGGGCTGCAGCCTCGCCACACATGCACACAATTTAAATGTTTTTTCAAATCCAATCCTGTCAAACGCCTTGTTTTATTTTTTTAACACAAAATATAATAAACAAGGACACTAGTGTAAATAAGTTGTGTGCAAAACTACCAATAATATTCTGAAAATGATACATTTTTTACTCATTGAAGAATGTTTCTCTGCTTGCGTGAAGTCCGGTCGATGTCACGCCCCTGAGAGCCATATACCCCACCGTGATTTGTAGGTTCGTCAGCTCCACACACAACACTGTAAAAAGTGCCATTCATATAAAACTCGAGGGCCGCACTAACAATAAACTTTCATATTAAGGTGGCGGCCACAAAATATCATCTCGCGAGCCGAAAATTGGCCGCAGGTTTGAGACCCCTGTGCTACAGTAGGTTAGAAAGCCTATGTGTTGTTATTGGAAGCAGAAATGAGTGCTTTGGATGTGAAACAAGACAGGCAGAAACACAGAATGTCACCCTTGATGCGCTGCCAGGTTGATGCATCGCAGTCGATGGCGGAGCCACTCCCGTCTCATTTACTGTACGTACCATTTAAATGGCTGTGAAATTTGTCTAAGGGTCTATTGCTTTTGTCTTTTGTGTGGTCCATGTGTTTGTTACGTAATGTATCTCTCGACAACTCTGGTATAAACAACGTAAAATGCCGCCCGTGGCCCAAACGGACAATATCTTGGACACTAAACAAGCGGGCAAATGCACGCTACGCAAAAATGTTGGTTGTTAATCAAAAACCCGCTAACCAAGGTACCACTGTATCGCCACGAAATTTGGTACACAGCTTTAAGGGACTTTAGAGTGTAAACATCAACTTAGGAGCAAAACGTCCGCAAGTCATTTATCGATAACGATTAACCTTAGAGGATATCTGTGTTGCATGCATGTAAGCATATCTTCCAAAGATATGGTCCAACCGCGTCACAATACGTTGGTCTTCATGCTGTTCATACTCATACATAAGCATACATGCTTTCTCTTCCAAACCAGGTTGTCTAACTATACTCCATTACACAATGACCTCCTGCTGTTGTCTGATAACTCAATCTCTGAACACACCTCTTTACGTCACATCTCCAAAGCACAAATTACACTGCAAACACACACACACACACACACAGTGTATCTGCATGTTGCCACAAGTACCAGCAGAAAACAAAACAAAAAAAATGATTCTGGCTCCGTCACACACGCTTGCTGCGCCGCGCAAAGGTGCCTGCAGGCCTATTTAAGATGCAGACTTGCATGTCCCAGTAAATGATATTAAAAGTCGTATCATGAATAAATCAGCAGGCAGTCTCCTCATGTCTCCTCCATGACACGTTCACATACAGGAAGCAGGCAGGCGGAGGTGGAGGGAGGGTGGAGGAAGATGCCATCATGCCCATCACGACGCTCCCGGATTAGCTTGTGACAGCGCTCTATACTCATCCCCATGCACCCCGCATCACCAAAACACACACACACACTCATTGAATATTATGCAAGTTGCAGACTTAAATGACTAAATTGGATTTCAATTGAATTTAGCAGTTTTTAAACTCTAGGGCTCCCCCTTCAGTTGTGTGGTGGAATTCACTTTTGAAGACCAGCCCTAAATCCAAATCCTGTGTAGATCATAGATCGCAGTTTTGTTCGAATCACGTTCAACTCTACCGCCTTCGTAACGGCATGTGAGAGCTCAACGTAGGCCACAACTTTATTAAAAAAGGGATGAACGTGGAACGCTACCAGGACTTCCAAAAAGTGTGGTAGGCACAACAAAGAGGTGCTATTTGGTAAAGGGACAGAAAATCACCCAAACTGCAATAATCCAAGGCATTCTCTAGAGGCACTCTTTAGTTTTTGGTAAAAGCATTGCTTTCTTCAGTTTTGAAAGTTATACCGTCCCCCCCCCTCATGGTTTTTATGTCATTCAATACAACCATCAACTGTTTAAATTTGAGCTGACCTTATAATTCAAATTTGATGAACTTTTACAGTGGAACCTCGGTTAGCATCAATAATTCATTCCGACTCAAACCATGACGTACTCTAACCAAATCAAGTTTTTCCATAAGAAATCATTCAAATCCAATTAATGCGTTTCACACACCCAAAAACATTCGTGCAAAAGACTTTCTAAAATAGTTTTAGTGACGTTTTCTGATAAAAGGTTATGAACACAGTTGGACCCACGAAGACGCATGGCATTTTGTACACGTACCGGTACATGTACACAAACTGAGGTTAATCGTATGCTAACCAAGGTTCCACTGTATGTTGATTTAAAATATCATAAATAACTGGAGGGTGGCATATACAGGTACTGTACACTACTGATCAAAATTTAAGACCAGTTGAAAAATTGCAAGAATTTATATTTTGCACTGTGGGATCTTAAGGAGGTTCAGAGTATAGCTTCAAAATGCAAAAAGAAGAAATGGGAAGGAGACAAAAAACAGATTATGCAATTTATTGCAAACAACCGTTAAAGTTTAATTTGTTGTTCATCAGCTAAACAGAAGTTTTCTTAAAATAAACATCACACTTTAGCACACAGCAAATTTGCTGTGCATTAATTTCAATGGTAACTTTAGCATTGATGCTAGAGCCACTAGTAGTAGGTTGTTTGGGGAAGCAAAATGCGATTTTGCATCATTTTGGTGCAAAATGTACAACTATACTGTTTATAATACATTTCAAGTATACATTTACGTTCAGTTCGTCCTCTGGGTATTGCCATAGTCAGGAAGCAGCTTCTGCAATTGTGTGTTTTTTTGAAAGAGACGGTTCTTTGAAATGAACGATACGGGCCGGTGTGTGTCTTTGGGAGCCATTTAGTTTATTCCTCACCTTTTCTTCTGTTAAATAGTGACACAGTAGGGGCGGGGTTAAACACACGGCACACATAGGTGTTTTTGAACGCCAATCTTGAGTACCAGTAAAAACTGTTACCTGGATGCTGATTTTTCTTTTTGTTTTTCGATTTTTAATTTATGTTTTGTTGATGTGTTGCTTGATTGTAAGTAGAAATTTACATGCCGAGGTTTGACCTTTTCTATTGAGATGAGTCTTGTATATTTTAAGTTTTTTTGTGGGATTTAAATAAATGAATTTACGTAAATAATAAACATTTTGTTACGGGGTTTGCAGGAGCGAACCCTCGGGCGTGGACAGAAGAGGCAGGTTAGAGGCGGTGTACTTGTATTTAATGTTCACAACAGGAGAAAACAGAAAGCGATGGTGCTGTCGCGCAGGACTGGGGAATGACCACCATGAGCCGTAGGACATACACGAGACTTGGGGTTGCCAACCTGGTGAGCCGGGCCACGGAACGGACCGTCGGGGAGACGCTGGAGCGAGGCTGGAGTGAAGTCCAAACTGCAGGAACAAGAGTTGATTTGGGAAAAAAAAAAACGTGCAAGCCCATACGTGAACCTTCCTGAGTGGAAGCAAATAATCCAGCGTCTCCCAGGTGCGAGCCCTCTGCTTATCAAGGGTGTCCGCAGATTACGTGCAGGTGCGTCCCGTGGCCCCGCCTCCAGTTGCCGTGGCAGCTCCTGCAACCCAAAGCACACGCCCAGGAGAAGGCAAGGCGGAAAACACAGAAAGCAACGCAAGTGAACGTAACAGTACCCCCCCCTTATTGGACGCCCCCTGGTGGCCTACCCGGCTTCTCCAGAAAGCGGGCGTAAAAATTGGCGAGGAGGTCCGGATCTAAAATAAGAGGGCGCGGTACCCATGAACGATCATCGGGACCGTACCCCTCCCAGTCAACCAGGTACTGGTCACCCCTGCCCCTTCTTCTCACGTCCAAGATGGCCTTGACCGTGAACGCAGGGTGCCCATCGATTAGCCTAGGAGGAGGAGGAGGCAACTCGGAAGGGCAAAGGTCACTGGTAGCGACTGGCTTGAGGAGAGAGACGTCATACGTACGGTGTAACTTGAGGGAGTCCGGGAGCCGCAGTTGGACCGCCGATGGACTGAAGACCCTCTCGATGGGGTATGGGCCACTAAAGCGCGGTTGGAGCTTTCTTGAACAGCAGTGGAGAGGAAGGTCGCTGGTCGACAGACAAACCCTCTAACCCGGCTTGTATTCGGGTGCCGCCGAGTGATGACGATTCGCCAGTCGCTGGTTCCAGTCAGACGTACGCGACAGCGCTGCCCGTGTGTTGCGCCAGGCCAGGCGGGCACGTCGTAAGTGGGCCGATACTGAGGGGACGGCCGACTTCGACTCGAAACATGGAAAAGCTGGAGGTTGATAGCCGTAGGCGGCGTGGAACGGAGAGATTCCCGTAGCGGAGCTGGTGAGAGTATTTCGGGAGTACTCTATCCAGGGGAGATTTACGGACAATGATGCCGGCTGCTGAAGGCACACACAGCAGATGGCGGCCTCCAGGTCCTGATTAGCACGTTCCGTCTGGCCGTTGGTCTGTGGGTGGTACCCCGAGGACAGGCTGGGAGAGGCGCCCAAGGCCCTGCACAACGCCTTCCAAACCACAGAGGTAAACTGCGGCCCCCTGTCCGAAACGATGTCCAGGGGAATACCATGTAGTTGGAACACGTGCGTCGTCAGTAGTTCCGCCGTCTCGAGGGCCGACGGCAGCTTGGAAAACCTGTCGACAATCGTGAGCACCACCGTGTTTTCGTTAAAGGGAGGAAGGCCGGGTACAAAGTCCAGCGCTACATGAGACCATGCGCGGGACGGGATGGGAAGAGGACGTAACAGTCCCGCGGGCGCCTTGTGGGAGGACTTATTGCGGGCGCAAACCGTACAGGCGGCCACAAACTCTCTCACGTCCGCCCGGAATGATGGCCACCAGAACCGTTGGGAGTGTATGAATGTTGTGCGGGCTACGCCGGGGTGCCAGGCCATCCTGGACCCGTGCGCCCAGATAAGGACCTCCGGGTGAAGCCTTGGAACCACGAACAGTTGACCCGTCGGGCCTCCCTCTGGCGGGGTGAAGTCCACAAGAGCCTCCGTCACCTGCTTCTCCACGTCCGACTGTAAGGCTCCCAGGATCCGGGAGAGGGGGATGATTGTCTCCGGGCGGGTGTCCTCTACCGGTGGCGAATACATTCTGGAGAGGGAGTCCGGTTTGCCATTCCGGGAGCCTGGCCGAAACGTTATAGTGAAGTTGAAGCGGGTGAAGAATAGCGCCCATCATGCCTGACGAGGGTTTAGTCTCTGAGCCGTGCGAACATATATGCCAAGTTCTTGTGGTCTGTGAACACCACAAAAGGAAGTTTGCTGCCCTCCAGCCAGTGCCTCCACTCCTGCAGCGCAAGTACAACCGCCAGAAGTTCCCTGTTGCCAATGTCGTAATTGCGCTCTGCTGAGATCAGGCGACGCGAGAAGAAGGCACAAGGGTGCAGCTCCCTGTCCTCGGCGGAGCGCTGGGAAAGGACGGCCCCCACGCCAGTGTCGGAGGTGTCCACCTCAACAAAAAACTGAGTAGACGGGTGACAAAGAACAGGGGCTCTGGTAAATAAAGCTTTAAGAGTGGTGAATGCGGTATTGGCCTCCGAAGTCCATGTAAAACGTACCTTGCTGGATGTGAGCCTCGTCAGCGGTTCCACCACCTTACTGAAGTCACGGATAAACCGTCGGTAGAAGTTCGCGAACCCCAGGAACCGCTGGAGCAGCTTCCTTGATGTAGGAGCGGGCCACTCGGCCACAGCCTGTACCTTGGCTGGGTCGGTAGTAAGTTGACCCTTTCCAACGATAAAACCCAAGAAAGGGACCGAGGTAGAGTGAAACGCGCACTTCTCAGCCTTCACAAATAGTCTATTCTCGAACAGCCTACGGAGAACTAATCAGACCTGCCGAGTGTGCTCTTCAAGTGGGAAAAAATCAAGATGTCGTCTAGGAAGACGAACGCAAAATCGGCCGATCTTATCCCGCAAAATATCATTAAAAAAACTCTGGAATACCGCCGGTGCGTTCGTAAGACCGAACGGCATCACGAGGTACTCGAAGTGTCCTAGTGGAGTGTTAAAGGCTGTCTTCCACTCGTAGTCGTCGCGAATATGCACCAAGGTGGTAGGCGTTGCGGAGGTCGAGCTTCGAAAACCAACGGGTCGAGTGTAGCGACGTGAACGCCGAGTCTAACAAGGGGAGAGGGTACCTGTTTTTAATGGTGATCTCGTTCAGAGCACGGCAGTCAATACAGGGACGCAGCGAGTTGTCCTTCTTCTTCACGAAGAAAAACCCCGCGGCCAAAGGAGACGAAGAGGGCCGAATGAGACCGAAGGCGAGGGAGGAGGAGATGTACTCTTTGAGGGCCTCCCGAGGCGGGAGGTAGGTAGTACCGCGTCCGGAACAAGGTCTATGCCGCAGTCGTAGGGGCGATGAGGCGGAAGTGACTGTGCCTGTTCCTTGCTAAAAACCTCGCGGAGGTCGGGATAGACAGCGGGAACCGGAGCCAGATCTATTACCTACGGAGTCTTAACCTGGCCGGGCGAGTGGTGGAGACCTGCCGGCCCGAGACAGTGAATATGGCAGAATACGCTCTAACTTGAAATAGTAGCTCGGGTCCAGTCAATATGGAGATTGTGTTTCTGGAGCCACGTAAGGCCTAAAACCACCGGCGCTGAACGAGAGGGGATAACAAAGAACCAAATGAGCTCCGTATGATTACCGGACAGGCGGAGAATAAGAGCAAGGGTCTGGTGAGTGATACCGGCCAGGGGGCGCCCGTCCAACGAGCTGACGAGCTTGGGGGCCGGCAACTTAGCTACCGGAACAGTGAGTCGCTTGACTAAACCCTCGTCAAAAAAACAATCGTCCGCCCCCGAGTCAACAAATGCCCGAACGGCAATGTTCTGGTTGTCCCACGAGAGGGTACCTGTCAGCTGAAGTCGACTGGTCGTGGACTCCGATGACGAGCGACCTCGAACGGGTCCTCCGGGGAACACGCACCTGAAAGCTGCGGCGCTCGTGGAAGCCGGCCCGTCCGGACGGGATGGGCAGTCGGCCATGGAATAGTCCGACTGGCCACAGTAAAGGCAGAGACGCAAGCGACGACGCCGGTTCCTCTCGGCCGCGGTGAGTCGGCCTCCTCCCAGCTGCATGGGTTCGCCCCCGGTCGACGTCCACGGCAAACCAGTGACGGGTGGTGGTCGCTCCGGGGATTGTCCGTTGCCGTGCTTGCCCGGAATGGAGCTGGCAGAACCACACCTGCGGTGTTGACTTTGGTCCCACTTTCTGTCATGGAGGCGTCCCTTGATGCGCACGGCAAGAGCGATGACTCCGTCTAGGGTCTCCGGCGTGGCCAAGGGAATCACGTGGTCCCGGATGAGGTCTGCCAGACCTGAGCGAAACACGTCCAACTGCGCCGCGGCATTCCACTCGCTCTCGGCTGCGAGGGCGCGGAACTCGATTGCGTAGTCTGAAACGCTACGCAGCCCTTGTCGCAGTCTGAGGAGCACGCGTGCTGCCTCACGACCCGGAGGGGTACGTTGGAAGATCTGCTCCAACGCTGACGCGAACGCGGCATAGGAGGAGCACGCGGCCGAACAACGATGCCACTCTGCCGTGGCCCACGCTCCCGCTCGTCCGGACAGGTGAGAAGTCTTCCTGAGTGGAAGCGAATAATCCAGCGTCTCCCAGGTGCGAGCCCTCTGCTTATCAAGGGTGTCCGCAGATTACGTGCAGGTGCGTCCCGTGGCCCCGCCTCCAGTTGCCGTGGCAGCTCCTGTAACCCAAATCAAACGCCCAGGAGAAGGCAAGGGACATTTGACTTGATGTATTTCAGACATTAGTCATTATTTTTACACAATATATACATAATTTGGTAATAAATTATTTTAAAACAACAGCAAAATCTGAGGATCCACTTTAGAGCCGAGAGAGACGACCCTTTTTAGTGAACACAGGCAAAGGAACCAGCTCTCTAAAAAGACCTGGAATTTCCATCGCTAACTTTTTGCAGCTTTTTGCATGTGTATGCTCATCCTGCATAATCTCATATGTGAACACCTAAATGTCTAGTAATTGCATTTGTTCAAAAACGCCATGTAAATTGTTAGTTGCTAGAGCATACACAGGAGAAACAAGATTTGAATTCATCACAAACCGCTGCTTTAAGAAAGCAAAGATGCACGTAGACAAATTCTAAAAAGAGGAGGATAATTCCAGCGTCAAGACGGCAAGCCACTGCAGGGAACAGTTTGTACTGTATGAGCACACTCCACATCGGAGTGCTACTTCCATTATTAAACATGCAAGAAGCCTGTACATTAAATGCTTCAAGCCGCCTGGAGACCAACTAGTGCTGCTCCATTAGGACCAGGCAGAGTTCAGGCAGGCACTTTTGGACCTTTTGGGTTCTCACCTGAGGGAAGGGAAACATGAGTCACAAGTCTCCCGGCTGTGAACACTCATTTTCCACATTTTATTTAAAGCTTATAGGGAGTGCCTTGTAGATTAGAAAATATATTTTTGAAGTAAGGCAGCGCTAAATATGCAATTAGTAAGATGCTTTATTTACTCTTAAGGTTTCCCAGCACTTGTAGAAACATTCATAGATGACTTGAGGCTGTATCGCAAAAATTCTTAGTGCACTTACCAATTTACAAATTGTCTTTAGTGATCATGCAAGCGGGAGCCTGGAGCTATTTGTTAGCATGCTGTAGGCCTCACATTTAAAATGGAGGTAGAAATCAACTCTCTGTATATATTGCCTTATTATGATAGTGATTATGTCATAGTGATAGTGTTCATCATGAGTACAGTGGAACCTTGGTTAGCGTCATTAATCCGTTCCAGAAGGTCCAACTCTAACTGAAACGCACTCTAACCAAGTCAGTTTATTCCATAAGAAATAAATCCTAATTATCCATTCCAGAAAGCCAAAGTGACTAACCAGATGAATCACTGTTATTTGTATATTTTTATTGCTACATGGCAAACAAGTTACCAGTAGGTGCAGTAGATTTTCAGAAAACAAGACCCAGCATTCATAAAATGCACGCTCTAAAGGCTGTGCAATTGGGCCATTAGTTAAAAGGGGGGTGCTAAAAAATAGCAATGTCTGCCGTTGACTTTACACACTCAAAACTATTTAGTACAAAGTTTTTGTTTGTAGAATTTGACAATCCTGTGAATGACTAAACTAAGTTTGACTAAATTTAGGTTTTGTGGCATGGAGTCAACCAACTTGTGGCACCTTTCAGCTGTTATCCCACTCCAAAATTCTTTAACAACTTTCTTTAACATCTTTAGAAACAGCAATTTTGATGTCGCCCCACAAGTTCTCGATTGGATTAAGGCCAGTCCATAACATAAATTTTGTTGGTTTGGGTTCCGCACAAGCTACTGCATTGGGGAAAATACATGCCAATATTTCTTGCCGTAAATGCTGCAATTAAAAACTTTATTCAGTAACTGGGGAGTCTTCTATAGGTGTTTGGTCTACAAAAAGCAAAAGGGCCTGTGATTAACAAAAAATTTGGGCACACAGATTTTTTAAAATGAATTAACCAAGATGGCAGTAGCTGCCTTTGAAGTATCCAACAGCTTTAGCCCCCTCTGCATGCACTGTAAATTGTTGCCACTACTGCTATTGTTGCTACTGTTGTTTACCATGAACAACACAACATCAGTTCGGTCGCTGCTGTGTTGTGCAACATTAATAAACAACCATGTGGTCATTGCATACTGAAAAGAAAAGGGCATTCACAGTTGTGACTGTGGAAAACCTTCAGGTTTGCTGCATTTGAAGTTAAATTGTCCACCTCCCTTATCACTCCCCAGTGGCAAGGCTCTGGGGGTAGACGAGTTCCGCTCGAAATTCCTCTAGGCTCTGGATGACGGAGGACTGTGTTAGTTGACACGCCTCTACAACATTGCATCAAAGTCAGGAACAGTACCTCTGGACTGGCCGACCGGGGTGGTGGTCCCCATTTTTAAAAAGGGTGACAGGAAGGTGTGTTCCAACTATAGGGGGATCACACTCCTCAGCCTCCCTGGGAAAGTCTACTCCAGGGTGCTGGAGAGAAGGGCACGACCGTTAGTCGAACCTCAGTTACAGGAGCTGCAATGTGGTTTTCTTCCCGGTCGCGGAACACTGGACCAGCTCTACACCCTTGCAAGGGTACTGGAGTTTGCCCAACCGGTCTGCATGTGCTTTGTAGACCTGGAAAAGGCATTCGACCATGTCCCTCGTGGTGTCCTGTGGGGGGTGCTCCGGGAGTACGGGAAGGGTGGCCCGCTACTACGTGCCATTTGGTCCTTGTACAATCGAAGCAGGAGCCTGGTTCGCATTGCCAGCAGTAATTCGAGCTTGTTTCCGGTGAACGTTGGCCTCCGCCAAGGCTGCCCTTTGTCACCGATTCTGTTCATAATCTTCATGGACAGAATTTCTAGGCGCAGTCAAGGTGTTGAGGGAGTCCAGCTTGGTGACCTTAGGATCTCGTCTCTGCTATTTGCAGACAATTTGGTCCTTTTGGCCTCATCAGGCTGTGACCTTCAGCGTTTACTGGAGCGGTTTGCAGCTAAGTGTGAAGCTTCTGGGATGAGACTCAGCACCTCCAAATCCGAAACCATGGTTCTCAGTCGGAAACGGGTGGACTGTACCCTCCGGGTTGGGAGTGAGGTCTTGCCTCAGGTGGAGGATTTCAAGTATCTCAAGTTCTTGTTCACGAGTGAGGGAAGGTTGGAGCGTGAGATCGACAGACGGATCGGTGCAGCATCTGCAGTAATGCGGTCGCTGTACCGGACCGTCGTGGTGAAGAGAGAGCTGAGCCGGAAGGCAAAGCTCTCTGTTTACCGATCGATCTACGTTCCCACCCTCACCTATGGTCATGAGTTATGGGTCATGACCGAAAGAATGAGATCGCGGATACAAGCGGCGGAAATGAGTTTCCTTCGTAGGGTGGCTGGACTCACCCTAAGAGATAGGGTGAGGAGCTCGGCCATCCGGGAGGAGCTCAGAGTAGAGCCGCTGCTCCTTCACATCGAGAGGAGCCAGTTGAGGTGGCTCGGGCATCTAGTCCGGATGCCTCCCGGGCGCCTCCCTGGTGAGGGGTTTCGGGCATGCCCAGCCGGGAGAAGGCCCCCGGGAAGACCTAGGACACGCTGGAGGGACTATGTCTCACAGCTGGCCTGGGAACACCTTGGTGTCCTCCCGATTGAGCTGGAAGAGGTCGCTTGGGACCGGGAAGTCTGGACTTCCCTACTGAAGCTGCTGCCCCCGCGACCTGGACCCGGTGGAGTGGAGGAAAATGAATGGATGGACCTCCCTTATCTATTTCTGCATGCGCTTTAAAATGGCAGTTGCACTACTCAAGTCATACACATTACACATTACTCATCTGTGGTGTTAATGCTGCGGCAGTACCCGCATGACTGCGATTACAACACAGGTTCTGTTGTCCCTGAGTTGTGCAACAAACTTGTGGATAATAAATGAGTTATGTGTTAAGGTGCAGGGACAAGTGTAAAAGTGCAACACACTGTCACTGTGATGTGCAACAGTTTCAGAGACTTCCAACAAATCTACCAGAGTTGGAAGAAGAGTGTGGGGTGACGAGTCCATAGGGAGGTATGTACTGTATGCTGAGGTGTGTGTGTGTGTGTGTGTGCTGATGGGCAAAGGCGTTTGCCGCCTGCAGGTTCAATCTGCCCGCGAGTCAGCCATCAAACTTTCACATGGGCAGCATCAATAATTCAGCACGCTGCATTGCGAGCGTTAGAATGCCACTGAGGCAGACGACAAAGCCGAGGTAGGGAGAAGGAGGACGAGGATCTAGGGAGACGTCACATGCTTGTGTTAATTGCCCTCCCTTCCTGCTCGTGCATGTCCAATTAGAAGCAACATCCGGAACGCTTTCTTTCCTGGCTGTAACAGTCAAAACGTCCAAGAGAACCCACAAGAAATATCACTTTTAATGTTGTTGTTGTTGCGTATTAATACCGGTACTGCTATATGTGTATTTAAACTTACATGGATGCTTCTCCTGCGATTCATTCGGTGTATGTGGCCACTTCCACCAGTCACAACTAATCTTCATACTTTTTCATGACGCAAAAGTGACTTTTTAATGATGTTCTGATAGTAATAAGAGTCCAGATGAGAGCCTGCTTATGCGCACCAGACCCTCACTTGTTTGCTGAAGTTTTAAACGAAGAGGTACTCGAAGACAGTGCATACCACTACCACTACTTAACAGAAGGCAGCTTAATAAAAAAAAGGCTTCGCTGCACATCATAAAATGAAGCCTAACGATCCATCAGGCAGCTACAGACGCAGTATCTGTAAGTTTGATTATTTTGTTTTTCTTCAGCCAATATGCTAACCTAGCATGATGTTGAAATGTGACTGTCATGTTAGCACTTTAGCTCACAAAGATATGCTAGCGTTGCTAACATTTGTGTTTGCTGCCTCTGCGGAACACTCCGCCCCCAAATAATCCACAATATTGATATTGTAGTATGAGACAAAACATGTATTAAAAAAAACCTTGACATCAAAGCATTACACACAATTTAGGCTTCGCTGCACATCTTAAAATAAAGCCAGGGACCCTGCCAACTCTGTCCGTCAGTCAGCGGCAGACCAGGGGGCTGTACATTTGATTTATTTTGTTTTTATTTTTTTTTGTAGGCTACCCCAGCATGATGTTGCTGTTAAAAAGTTACAATAATGTTAGCACTTTAGCTCACAAAGCTATGCTAACGTATCGGTTTGCTGCCTCTCCGTAACACATTGCCCCCCAAAAATGTCAAAATATTGTTGCTGTGGTTTGAGACTTGGCATGTACCTGAAACCTTGTTATGGAAGTATTGCGCACAATTCAGGCTTCACTACACATCTTAAAATAAAGCCTTGAGCCCTGCCAAATGTCAATCAGTCAGCGACAAACATGGAGGCTGTACATTTAATTATTTTTCAGCAAAAAGGCTAACCTAGCATGATGTTGCTGTTAAAATGTAAGTGTAATGTTAGCACTTTAGCTCACATTGCCATGCTGGTGTTGCTAACGTTTGTTTTATGTGTTACAGTATATGGCATATACTACATTTCATATTTTGTCATATGCAATAACTAACATGGATAACTCCTCCTGTGTTGGCATAATAATATTTTATGGAAAACAAATCTAATGAGGCCTCATTAGGGAGTTTAGCACCAGCAACCACATTGGCAAATGTGTGTACTAACCGGGCCTCGGTATTCAAAAACTGGGATGTCATTTCTGTAAATGGTTGCCAAAAACGACGACATGTTTCTTTTTCTTGTAGTTGATGGAGCACAGACAGACATGTGCTGCGAGGGGTCAACTTGTGCTCCATCGCACACAAAGATTTCACACTCGCGTGCCAGCCAGCCGATGATGGCGAAGGCCGCGAGACGACTGACAGCCGAGGCGAAGTGCTGACAGTAGAAAACGTCCTGTAGGGAATCCTCACAAGCCGGGAAGGTTTGTGTGCGTTGTGATAAAACTATTCTAGTCAACCAACTTGTGGCACCTTTCAGCTGTTATTCCACTCCAAGATTCTTCAACAACATTCCACAATTCACAAGTCACATGACTTGACTTGAGTCAGACTCGAGTCGCAACTTTGAGGAGTTGTGACTTGCTTGACAAATGTTCCAAAAAGACTCGACTTGACTTTGACTTGATGTTCTTGACTTGAAATGACTTGTTTTTGGTTTAATGCTTTGATGTATTTTTCAAATATCTAAAATATACCTCTATGGCTGTATTTTAACAAGTCGGCTTTCGGCGGCTTTATTTTACGCAAGCGTTCACTTCGGCGCAATCTGACAAAACACAACATGGATAAACTGGAAAGAAAAGAAGACACAAAGATTTGGTGAATGTTTGTTTATATACCTTGTTTCCAAACAGTACCCGTAACATGGCAGTTGTGTATATGTACAAGAAAAGATTGTCTTATTACGGAAGTACAAACGTAACTTTATTTTATAGGCATTGCCTGAGACTAGGGCTGCAACTAATGATTATTTTCATAATTTTTTCGATTAATCGGATTTTTAAAAAGACATTTTTAATTTTCCCTTATTTGCAGTAATCCCTTTAAGAATGCATGAATGGACGTTCACCCTCTTTTCCAAAGTCAAAGGTGATGTGTGTGAAGTATCATGTTTTGCCTGAAACACAAAAGATAATATGTCTGCTTTCATGGATCACTAAGGAAATTAAAAAATAGTTACATTAGAGTGGCTAAAATCAGGATATTTATATATATATTTTTTAATGAAACGATTAATCGATTGCCAAAAGAGTTGTCAATTATTTGGATAATCGATTAATAATCAATTCATCGATTAATCGTTGCAGCTCTACCTGAGACCGCTATAAACCGGAGAGCCGTGTGTGGAGGGGTGGGGTATTAGAGAGTAGCAGTGAGATAATGCTAACCCATGGTAACCCGGTTATGTTCAATTGCTGTGTTTTGCTGTCCGGTTATCCACCTTATTCCTGAGGCTGCTGACGTAAAACAGGTTATGGGTAGAACTTCCGGTATAGCAACCGGAAGTTTCACTGCGCTATTGTTTTTAATTAGAGTTGGCGGTTTTGCCATACAAACGTTAGAAGCAAGTTTTACTTAACCGTCCGAAACGTACAAAAATGGCCTTGCGCAGCTCAGGGATTTGTTGTGCGACTCGTGGTTGTACTAACATCCTACATCAGGGTTGGGATACTCCGAACCACCAACGAAGAGACGTCGAGTACGGCGTGGACCTGACAGCAGTGTCACAAGAACAGGTAAGATAATTGGTGTGTGCATCTCCCTGGTATCAGTTATTCCAAAAGTACCACTTTTTAAACTGTCAAGGCATGAAATAGAAACACAAGCGCCTCATCTGCTCTCTTAGCGTGTAAACGCAAGCACGTGAAGCCATAACAATATAGCCATTACAATAGATCAGCACTGTGTGCTACCACAGGATCTGTTTTTAGATACATAAGACCGTGCCCAACATCTTTCAACAAAACCCGACCAACCTTGTCGCTATGAAGGTATTTATATGCCTCAGAGCTTCTAGGATTGTTCACAGCCTCGCCGTCTGCCGCAATAGAGTTGGGACAGTAGCTAAAAATGCTACTATAGGTGATGTTTGGACACTTTTTCAATTTTGGCAGGCAACGGAACAAATTGTTACATCGCCTCGTTTAGGACATGACAGCTGGTGTTCCCACATTTTTATGTAGTTAGCGAGCCAAAAGAGGAATTGCACGATTGGTTCAACAATTGTAATGTAAATAAACGCACCCATAGTTCACGCAAAGGCTCGCGAGGGCTAGGAATATTTATTTTTTAATTGGAACAAACACATAAACAAATACACACACAACATTGGCAAAGACTGTGAGAAAACAGTCAAACAAAGATTAAGGCCAGACCAGGCTTCATGATAACAGATCAAATAAGAAGGAACTTACATAAAAGGAGCAGAAAAATCAAAAAGAATAAAAAAATAAATAAAAAGAAACAAATAAATAAATAAATATAACCCAATAAACTAAAAAAGCTACGGGCATTCTGTGATTTTCAAGGTCTTGATTGTGTGAAGTAAGTCCACTGCTTGTTTTTTGTCCATGAATTTAAGTTGAATTGAGTTCTTTGTAAAAGGTGGGGAAGGTAGGATTACTTTTCAAGAAACAGCATTTGTGGATTTAAAAAATTACCTAAAATTATAATTACATTCAGAAACTTTAATTATTTTTTTTCTCCTTCTAGCATTCCAAAAATGACATCCTTTACAGCGAATGCAGACGGGTTGGGGATTTTGCAGGAAATCCAGAAATGACCATCTTCCCAGAGGGCCTTACTATACATACAATCATAAAACATGTTCAGTTGATTCAATATCCTCATCACAGAAGGAACACACATTATCCTCAAAAGAACCTGCGTCTAAGAAATTCGTTGGAAGGGTAGATTCCAGAGAGGACTTTGTAATGAATTTCCTTAGCTTTAGGAGGGATGGGAAATTTTAGGTAAAAATGTTCTGAATTTTCCTTTCGATCCTTGGAAAATAATTGTGAAATTCAGTTCAGGTTGAAAATATAAGGAAATGAAGCATTTGTAAGGAGTTTTCTAATTTCAGTATTGGCTAGTCTGCTGCCGATAATATCTAACCCATTGATTTCTAACCCATTGATTTTGTCCTCTGTTGGTAGGATTCTGAAAAAGAATAAGTGCTGTGAATAAAATATTTTGAGGCATGGCCTTCAAAATGTTTTGGAACTCTTTTGTGCTTACATGTAAATTATATTTTACATGTAATGGCCTAATTAAAACGTCTATGACTTGACAACTTGCAGATGAAAAGCAGTGACTCGACTTGACTTGCTTGGTTCTCATAAAGATTGACTCATACTTGGTTGTAACGTGAAAGTAAAGACTTGGTGCTTAATAGTGACTTGTACATGAGTGACTTACTCCCACCTCTGATAAATAGGCCCAACACCATAGTAGGGGAAACATGCCCATATCACGATGCTTGCACCACCATGCTTCACGGTCTTCACTGTGTACTGTGGCTTGAATTCAGAGTTTGGGGGTCGTCCTACAAACTGTCTGCGCCCCTTGTACTCTAAAAAAAACAATTTTACTTTCATCAGTCCTCAAAATGTTCCTCCATTTCGCTTTAGGCCAGCTGATTGTTCTTTGGCAATTCGAACCTCTTCTTCACATGCCTTTTTCTAACAGAGAGACTTTGTGAGGCATTCTTGTAAATAGATTAGTTTGTTAGTTAGTAGACGTTTTCTAGTTGTCACAGTACTTACAGGTAACTCCAGACTGTCTTTGATCATCCTGGGGCTAATATCCCAATGGGGGCTGACAGGAACCAGATTTGGTAACTGAAACTTCAGTAATAATGGGCGCCACATGGCTTGCTATAAATAAACAGAACCAAGGAAAAATAAAAGTAATGATAATAATGAAAAAAATATAGTGGTAAATGAAATATATATTCAAATATAAAATGATTATAAAAAAGCAGGAGAGCAACATTTGATTTAAAAGAAATACAAAAAAAACGCGCACATACACACATCCAAACTAACCATCCTGTGACCTTTCGTCATGTGAACTCACTGGTAGTGTCGACTGAGTGTGATTCCCTGCCACCTCCTTTGGAGAGACGTCTACAGCAAAGTTGTATAGGAGACTCCTGTCTGTGTATACATTACTCGATTCTCGCCAACATGACAAACCTCAAGGAGAACCTCCAGTTGAGATTTAGGTCACACTGGGTTCACTACCAAGGTCAGTGCCGCGGTAGCCCAGGATCTAAATATGCTTCATTACCACTTTCACTAAGGAAAGGAAGGATTTGTAATAATAATGCAGATAATATATAATGATAGACTTTCAAGGGTCAACTTTTGCATTCTATTTACGCTTGTAGTATTTTACTTATTTGTTTTATATTTTTGCGTAACAATTGCCTATTTGTATAATTAATTACAATAATACTTTTGTTTTATTTATTTTACAAATATTTTGGACAATTTTGTTATGATCTTAAAAATATATATACATAAAATGTATATAGCAGTTTTCATAAGACTCAGTGATATTTTTTGTTTTTTTATTTGCACTTGTACTGTATCTTTTTTTCCATTATTCATTCATTCCTTCATTTTCTATACCGCTTATCCTCATTAGGGTCGCGGGGATGCTGGAGCCTATCCCAGCAGACTTTGGGCGAGAGGCGGGGTACACCCTGGACTGGTCGCCAGTCAATCGCAGGGCATTTTTTCTATTATTTATCTATTAATATATAATGTATAAAGGGCCAACAATTCGTTTTAAGAAAGATTAGATCCGTATGACGATTTTTGGTTGCCGATTCAATTCAAGGGCGATATTGGTTCATTTAAAAACGATACGATTTGAAAAGATTTAGTAACTTCAAATCAATTCTGTAACTTTTTTAGCCAAAAATTCAAGAGGTCTGATAGTGGAATAAGTAGTAGGATACTGGATGGTGCAGGTAAAGTTTTCTAAAATACCCCCTTTGCTTTTTTTAAGAGAAACAGGTATAAAATAATTATTATTAATAATTATAATGATGGATACAAACAAAAAGGTATACAACAATTCATGGCAAATGCATTCACATTTTATTTGAATAAATTCCAACCAACACTTCAGGTTGAATTAACAAAGAATAAACGACCAGGTTGAATGATTAATTGTATCTGATAAAACACGACTAACTTGAATTTGATAACTCATTCACTTCTCTAACCAAAGTATTAAAGAAGTTTCACCAGAAGATTTCACCAGAATTTTACCTGTAGAAGTCACCACCAGATTTGAATTAAACTTCATGTGCAGATATATATGAAAGTTAATGAATATCCTACATACTGTAACATTTGCACAGACACTATTAAAGCTACGAGGTGTTTGATCAACACGCTTTATCATTGCTAGAAAAAATGAAACATACGCCAGAACAACAGTGTCTCCCAAACGACAAGCCCCCCATTCAACCAGAACACAAACATCCACAAACTTAACGCTCACTACGTACCTTTTATCTTGTCCTGACGCTCACATCCATGAGTTGGAAAGGCTTCAAGTTGGACTTAACTAAAGCTGTTGCCCAACACTCAGAATAAATCCCATACCAAACTGAAGAAGAAGAAGTCATCAAGCTAACAAGCACGTATACCAATAAAAACACTTCCCATATCCTACAAAAAATTGCACATGGACTTTTCCACCAGAGCGCGCACGCTCAGCGTCACATGACGTCATCCGTGCGCCCCAGTCAGCAGGCATGACTTGCGACTCATCAATCAAACCGTTGCAACGGTAACGTTTATTGTCTTTATCATTACAAAAAAGCTAAAAAACACACATCCCTATAAAACCCGCGGTGCTTCAATCCAATCCTTTATTTCCTAGGATTGTTTAAATCGATTGATTATATTTTAAACAATCGTTAGATCAATATATGTGGTCTGGTATGGCAATTTGCCGAACACAAATCGACATAGTTGGATCGTAGAAATATAAATCGATACATTGATCTAGTGAATTAATCCTACTAATGTAATAGTATATTATGTATATTATGCTTTTTGCATTTACTATTTTTGCCTATTTAGCATTGTTGTATATTTTTGTTTTTATTTTATTATTTTTTCATGTTACTCTTGTAAATTAAATATGTTTTAATAATATGTATCTTATTTTATATTATATATATTATTTATTATATTGTAATATAATAATAATATTTGTTAATGATCTAAAAAATGCTAAATGCTAAAACATGTATTTAACAGCTTTCAAGGGCCCCACTGATTCTTTTTGTATTTTATTTTTATTTTTTTCATACTGTTTTTTTACCATCTTTATGAATTCAAAACGAATGTAGTATTATGTTTTCATATTTTGTATGGGAATTATGTATATTTAGATTATTATTTAACTTAATGTTTTTGTATGTTATTATTATTGTAAAGGTATGTTATAAAAAATGTTCATTTAGTAAAAAAATGCAATTAAATGTATATAGCAGCTTTTCAGGGCCATAAGAATGTTTTCTGTGTGTTTTATTTGTAAAAAAAAAATTTTTTATTAGCTTTATTATATATGTACTCATAGTCTTAGGAAGTCTTATTTTATATTCCTATTTTTACATTTAAAATGTAGTATATTGGTATAATGGATTACTATTATTGTACATTTCTGTTTTTTTATATTATATTATTTACTATCAGGGACCAGTCCAGGGTGTACCCCGCCTCCCACCCAAAGTCAGGTGGGATAGGCTCCAGCATACCCGCGACCCTAGTGAGGATAGGTGGCATTGAAAATGGATGGATGGATGGGTTTCCATAGTCATTGTGTAAGAAAAAAACCTAATATTGATATCATTATATCATAATATATCAATATCATAATATTGATTCCATTTAAGTCCTGTAGGTGGCGTGTTTCAAACTGTTGCCAACCATCAAACTAATGAAGAAGACTGCGGAAGCTAAAAAGTAGAGTTTTGATGGCACGTATGTCGCATAGATGCTTGGTTTCTTTATGTGCTCCTGTCCACGTCCATGTCGATGATGCACATTCAGCAAGTGTGCAGCCGGGCGTCTCTGATACACCTTGTGTGCAGTGTAGCATGCGCGCCATGCCGACGAGGCGTCCGCATGCCGCCTTGATCCCGAGTCGCTCGAGCAGACAGGAAGACGAGCGCGGAGAGGAGGGAGGCTCGATGAAAGCCGCGGCAGCGGTGGAGACCACCGCAGAGATCATCTATATTTCATAGCGCTCTCAATTAGTGTCAGTGTTCACGGGGCGGGAGGTTGGGGAGCAGTCGCCTGGCCGCAGGAGGTCTTACACAGGGGTCATGTTGGGCCCTTTTCAAATGGTGGGGTGTAGTAGAGGGGGCGGAGTCTCCTGACAGCTTTGTGATATCATTACCTAAATAATGTTATTCCAAATGTGAATGTGAATAAATAGAAACCCAAGGGACGCAAAGCTGATTTCAGGGCGTTAACTTTCACCGTGGTTGCCATGATAGTGGAGAGGCAAATGGGCCATGTACTTTTGTAAAAAAAAAAAAATAATAATTTGACCCAATTTTTTTAAAATTAGCTTTCACTGCAGGATGTCGGCCGTGTTTGTGGAGTTCATTGCTTATTTTGAACATGATATTTGCTCAGATGAATCATACACCGATCAACACGGGCCGATTTCCGTTTTAAACAAAACCCCTGATAGGCATATGCCGATAAATGCCTTGCCGTGCGGCGGCAAATCCTACTTGTGTGATGTGAGTCGTCAAAAAGACGCGTCTCGTATTGAGCTTGACGCAGGCCACGCCAATCAATGCCAGTGTTTTTAATCACTTTCTTAGCAAACCTAATTGCATTTGACTATTCTTTGTTTACATGCAGTGGCGGTTGTAGCTTGAATGATGCCCTGTGGCGCCGTCACATAGTCACATGATGCACATGGTGGACATTTGAAGATGTTTGAGCAGCATGGGGGCGCCCATCCACCGCACATCATAACATGACTCCTCTCCCCTCCAAGATCCTTTAACAACATTTCACAATTCAATTCAATTAACATTTCTTGGTTTTGCTTCAGATACAGTATTTTTCATGTCACCCCACAAGTTCTCCATTAGATTAAGGTCCGGGAATTGGGCTGGCCACTCCATAAAATTCATTTTGTTGGTATGGAACCAAGATTTTGCTGGTTTACTAGTGCGTTTGGGGTCATTGTCTTGTTGAAACAGCCATTTCAAGGGTAACTCCTCTTCAGCATAAGGCAACATAACCTCTTCAAGTATTTTGACATATGCAAACTGATCCATGATCCCTGCTATGGGATAAATAGGCCCAACACCATAGTAAGATAAACATGCCCATATCATGATGCTTCACTGTCTTCACTGTGTACTGTGGCTTGAAATCAGAGTTTGGGGGTCGTCTCACAAACTGTCTGCAGCCCTTTGATCCAAAAATAACAATTTCACTCTCATCAGTCCACAAAAAGTGGCTAGTCGATGTGTTCTTTGGCAAATTGTAATCTCTTCTACTTTTTTTTAACAGAGGGACTTTGCGGGGGATTCTTGTAAATAGATTAGCTTCACACAAACGTCTTCTAACTGTCAGTACTTACAGGCAACTCCAGATTGTCTTTGATCATCCTGGAGCTGATCATTTGCTGAGCCTTTGCCATTCTGGTTATTCTTCCATCCAGAGAGTTTTAGTTGTCTTCTGTTGTCTGCCACACGTCTCTCGTTTTGCTCTTCATTTTAAGGCAATGGAGATAATTTTAGCTGTACTGCCAAACGTTTTTTTGCACCTCTTCGTAAGTTTTCCCTTCTCCAATCAACTTTTTAATCAAAGTACGCTTTTCTTCTGAACAATGTCTTGAATGACCCATTTTCCTCAGACTTCCAAAGAGAAATGCATGTTCAACAAGTGCTGGTTTCATCCTTAAATAGGGACCACCTGTTTTTTTCACAGTATTGATCAGCGATAACTGATTGAATGGCACAACGTACGAACAGTGAACTTCAAAAACATGTTATTCATATTATGCACATGTGCTGTTTTTCATTCACATAAAATGTCATGGAGACCATTTTTTTATTAATGTTCCATGATTTTGCACAAAATATTGCACTTTTATGTTCTTTTAGGTCATATGTGTAAATATTATGCACATTTCTGCTCAAATGTCATTAATAAACCTTTGGGAAGAATGTGGTGGGATTTTATGCAAAATATTGTACTGTAATTTAAGCAGTATATTTTTTGGTGTTAGCCTTTTTCTGTTATCATGAGAATTTAGTACATTTTCCTATGTACGTGTATGTTTACTTTTTAAAAATATTTTGGTTTACTCAAAAAGCCAAATGTAAGATATTTTAAAAATGTAATGTAATTTTTGGGTAAATAAAAAGGCTTTTCCTTAGCACTACATGAAATAGAGATAATATGCATTACCCCCTACCTTGAAATAATGCCTCCTTTATTAATCTTCATCCAGAGTTTTTGCATGAATACATGTATACATACAAAAGTATTCATTACATAAGAATGAATAGCCATTGTGGCTGATGGTCTAAAAGACGTGGCTTAGTGGGATGACCATTTGCTTCTTTTGTACACCTTCAGAATCTTTTCACACAGGAGCACATTAGAAGGCTCATTCATTCACTGGCTTGATCCTCTTACGAATCATTAATGACATTATTCTATTATGATTATTGTTATTATTATCTGTATGTCTTGCATGGACTTATGGCCTCACAAATGAGGGCTACTCCATCCGATCTGACAACTTTAATTAAGAGAGATTTCTTGTGAGTTCTATGTTGACCTCAGGTTTTGTGTCTTATGAAAGTAATAACATTATTGCTTCCAGACATGGACAAGCAAAACTCAGGAGATTAGTTTGGCATTTTTTCATGCCACCTAAAATTTGGAGGGCATAAGATAATGAGCTCTCTGCCAAGTACAATTTTAATTTAAAAAAAATGATTCCAAGTCAAAACCCTCCTAAGGTGCTACTGTTTGGAATTTCACTTCAGTTTGTGGGAAATATGCGTTTTTGTCATTCATCTGTACATTTAACAATGTGTAGCTATTGGCTATTATTCGATCCGAGATGACTGATCCACTTTAGTTGTATTTATATTTGTATTTACTTGTTTGGATTTTAATGAATTCATTTAACATTTTTCATTCTATTTTTTAATTGAAAATATGTTTTTTCATTATTTTGTATTTTCAAATGTTTTATTTTAATTAAGAAATTTGCAACTTTCCATTCAAAATGATTTTGCATTTTTTTACATTTAATTATAAATGTGCAATTTTTTATCCTGCACTTTCATCTTATGTTTTTTTTTTATTATCCATTTTTTGCCACATACAGTACGTTGGAAAAGCAATGCTTAAACAAACCAGTATAATTTACTTTGGTTTCTTTGAATGAATTTGGATGGTAGACGTGCCAAAAAAGGAAGCAAAAGAGAACATTTGCCACACAAGTACTGTTCATTTTAAGCACCAAGGTTCTTTCTGAGCGTGAGGAGAAGTTAGTCGCTGTGGAAGCTCCAGCTGCTTGGTTATTGCTCGTCTAATACTCCCCTGTGGCTCGTTTAACCAGGCGAGGCAGCAAAGGAGAAGTAAAGGAGGCTTCATCGGACCGACAGGAAGCTCCCGGCGGCCGACGCCGGTGAGAGAAAACGTGACGAAAGCAACACGATCATTGAGAAAAATCAATTCACTGCTCGTAAGGCTTTTTAAGGTCCACTACACAGGCGATTAACAATGGAAATGGACCGAAGCAAGGAGCTAAAATGATGAAGTTCACACTGAAATGCATTAGCGTTTACTCCGCACTCTAGTTGGTGGTCATGCGGGTTAAAGGTCAAACCCACAGGCCAAAAGCAATTGGTTCCCTTGAGGAGAGTCACAATGCACATCTGGCCTTGAGATCCAGCCAAGCATTTTCCTTCTCTCCAATTCCTGCTTTTTTTGCATTCTCTGCAGAGCGACCTTGGCAGTTCCTTGCTTCCTTTGTCCATCCATCTTTCCTCCTAGTCCTTCGAGTCGCTCGTATGGGAAACACACAATTGCTAAAGTGATATGCAAAATGCTCAAAATGCTCAAATGCTAAAACTAGTAATGACAATAGGTACTATGTACACAAACTCCTAATTGTTACCTATTTTAATGTACAACAATGCGTATGCTAACAGCTAACGTTAATAGCCTGATAGCTAGAGCGCTAAATGTCAAAGTTATATGCAAAATGTTCAAATGCTAAAGCCAACAATTGGGTGACGACAAATACTATGTACACAAAGTCCTAAGAGTTACCTATTTCAACGCCCAAAAATGTCAATGCTAATAGCTAGCATGCTAACAGCTGGCGTCAATAGACAAACTGCTAAAGTGCTAAATGTCAATGGGACATGAAAATCGTTCAAATGCTAAAGATGGCATTTAAGTGATAATAGGTAAAGTCCTAATTGTTACCTATTTTAATGTACAACAATGCATATGCTAACAGCTAGCGTCAACAGCCTAACAGCTAGAGTGCTAAATGTCAATGTTATATGCAAAATGTTCAGATGCTAAAGCCAGCAATTAGGTGACGACAGATACAAAGTACATGAAGTCCTAATAGTTACCTATTTAAATGTGCAAAATGTAAACTCTAATAGCTAGCATGCGAACAGCTGGCGTTAATAGACAAACTGCTTAAGTGCCAAATGTCAATGTGACATGTTGTTCAAATGCTAAAGATAGCAATGATAGGCCTGTACGAATGCTTACCTATTTTAATGTACATAAATCAAAATGCTAATAGCTAGCATGCTAGCCACTAGCTTCAATAAATGAATTACTAATGTGCTGAATGTCAATGTGACGTGCAAAATGCTTAAATGCTAAAGCTGGCAGTTAGGTGATGATAGGGACTATGTGCATAAAGTCCTAATTGTTTCCAATTTTAATGTGCAAAATTGTAAATGCTAATAGCTAGCTTGCAAAAAGCTACTATGCCAGCATTGTATGTATTCATATACAGTGGATGCCTGCACATCCACGAGTCAGCATTCACCAACCTGCAAATATGCAGATTTTTGGACAAAAAAAACATTTTTTTAATTTGTATTTTTCTTCACAGAAAATAGGCATTTTCCCCCCGCAAAAAACACATCTCATTCACCCTAAGTCTTAACTGAAAATACTTGATTCTTTTTATTTACAGTTTGTCTGTATGCTTCACTGTTTTTTCAAAAAGTTTTGAGATTTCCCACTTTTTTTGGCGGCCCCTGAACGCACCGTAGTTGCTGTGAGAGACAAAAGCCAAACATATGACTTCTTCACCTCGGTGATGTTGTTTTCTTCCACTTTAAAATCTATTTTATTCAAGAGGAGACTGAAAACTGAGACACACACTGCAGCGTACGACGCTAAGGCACAGTAAAATATTGGTGCGCTAATATTAGCATGTCTGAGCAAGATAATCAAAATATAACCTGGTAGTGGCGTCAGTAAGTGCGTAGAGACGGGTTGAGCTGCGTAGGTACCACGCTGAGGGAGAAGCATGCCGGCATTATTACGTGAAACTGAACCCAATGATGATCCATCCACCCTCCGGTGCCAATAAAGACCGACCGGGACCCCTCGGGCGCAGATTTGGAGGCCGAGCTCCACGCGGTCGAGACGTGAGCGTCATACCTCGTGCCTGCTGGGCGTTCTCTTGCATGCGCTGATCTGAGATCAGCCTTCTAGGCGCGACTGAGCAGAGCATCAGCTCAATGGGCTCTGGCGAGTAGTGAGAAATTAATTAAGAGTGAAACAGCAGCAGGAGGGAAGGCAGGAAGGGGGAAAGGAGGGCAGGTCTGGTGGAAGGGAATAGGAAGGAGTGGAAGGTGGGGGTGGGGGGTACGCCTGCGGGAGGCGAGGGAAGGATCAAGACAATTATTGCTATTATCATGCTCTAATGTGTGTCTCTCTTTCCTCACTTGACTCCATCTTTGATTGTCGCCTCCTTCTGGACCTCGTTTGTGTCCCCCCCCCCCCCCCCTACCCCATACATCCACCCTCCTCCTCTTCTCCTTCCCCTCAGAGCAAGGACGAGCTGCTGGCTGGTGGTGGCCGCAGAGGAGGCCTAATGAGATGTCTATCGCCTCCGTCTAGACTGGACTGCTCCCCCCCAGCCCACAAGCAGCAGCTCAGCAGCAATGTATTACACACACTGTACGCTGTCTGCTATGCTCCAGCCCAGGGAATAGTGTGTGTGTATGTGTGTGCGTGTGATGTAGATGGCATGGCCAATGTGTCTTGAGGGGGTGTGCAAGCGGGGGCAGGGGGTGGGGTGCTGGCAGAGCTGTGTTTGCACTTGTGTTTGTGTGCATATGTTGACAGTGTGTGCTATGGAGGAAACTGTGCAAGGGGCGGACCCCCAGGTAGACAACACCATGATGGATGCCCTCGTGCGCACCCACCCCCAAATCCACCACAAACTCCTCCTCCTCATCTTCCTCCGTTGTGATTGCCTCTCCACCCACCACCAAAAATAATGGCCTCTAAAAGCAACCATCCTTGTTGTCACAGCCAAGCCTCCAGTTACACCTTCTGCGAGGCAGTCCCACGGCGGAGCTCCGCCACAGGGACTGCCAGCACCGGGGGGACCTAAGTGGCCTCTCCAATGGCAAAGACACATGTCCTCTTTTTTTTATTTATTACAACTCATCTTTATTCAAACTTTCAGGGATTAACTACATTACCGTCACAAGCAAAAGCTCTATTAGACTTTGGATCTATTGGATCTTTTAGGGTTTATGCGTTATTATATACTCATATTGTTACACTTAGATGGCAGTTAAGGTATCCTGTATATCAGGGGTAAAGAACCTACGGCTCGGGAACTAGATGTGGCTCTTTTGATGCACACATATGGCTCTCAGAAGTTTCTAAAGACCATAACATTTATTTATTAAAATGTATTTTTTTCTTAAAATATATGTTACATATCTTGCTTACAACAGGGGTGTTCAAAGTGCGGTCTGAGGGATTTATTGGCACAATTTAACAAAAAACTTAAAGAAAACAGCAAACATTGAAAAATCAGCAGTAATTTTACAAAAATAAAGTCTAAATATTAGGAGAAAAAAAATTCATCTAACCAAAAAAAGTTGCAATTTTTGGAAAATTAGGTTAGGGGAAAGAATAATATAGGAATTCAATTAAATTAATTGTAATCACTGTTGAAGAAATATGATATGGCTCTTGCGGTCATACAAATTGAAAAATATGTAGCTTTTATGGCTCTCTTAGCCCAAAAGGTTCCCAAACCCTGCTGCATACAAATGTTCTGATGTCCCTGGAACAGATGAATTCATTGTACATTGTTTGCTATAGGTCGGACTGGGTGGAACAGAATCCGGGATTGTGTTCAACGTAGATGATCCACGCCGCATACTGGGTAAAGTGACACGTACACACTTATGGTGTGTATACCATACAGTACACACACTGCTAGATGTAGCTCAGCACACAGGTAAACAGATTAGGTAGACCTTGTTTATATTTAGAGGCTGACCCAACATTGATGTATTAGCATCAAGAACAAGTGAGGCACACGTTGTTCAGATGATAACAAGAAAAAGACTTAAAAAATGCCTTCAAATACTTCTTAGTCCCATTTATTTATTTTCTTTATTCCCTGAAAAACATTTGTGGTCATCTGTGTATGAAGTATATGCACCCAATCCATGCCAGGAAAGGTTCTGATACTTTGTTGTAAAAGTCTGATCACCTCCTGGTGAGCTTGGCTATATAACCTTCCATCTTGGCAGTCAAATTCATTCAGCAGAGCATCCAAATATGCATTTGATTTGCTGCTCTCCAGCCTGTGCTGATGTTGTCCAAAAAAACAACAACAAAAAGCTGGATTTTCCTCTCTCTGGTAGGATGGCAGTGACAAGCACCTTCCAGCACACACATGCCCCCACCCTTTCAGGATGAGGAGAGTACTGCAGCGCAAAATCAGCAATTTTTACTTTAGAAAACATTCAAAATGATTTGAACCATGGAAGAAATACATGCATGGAGCTAATGAATGAAGGTATTTATTGGTTTCATTGTTGTACCCTTGTATCTAGTGAGGCGCCTATAGTTAAACTATTAGTAGTATATTTAGGGCTAACTTGTCATAGTTTACCCTCCCAATTCATTTTAATTGACATGTTATCTTTTGCATATTATTGTTATGCATGTATTTTTTGTGCATTAGGTGCTTATAAATAAAATGTTTTGCCGACCAGTCCGGCATGTACCCCCGCCTCTCGCCCGAAGTCGGCAGGGATAGTCTCCACCATACCCCCGAGATCCTTATGAGAATAAGCGGCATAGAAAATGGATGAGTATTATATAAATAACATTACAATTAGATAGTCTATTGTATTTATTCTCTCCTATGTGTTAAAAAGGGTCGGGTGTATAGAAAAACGTCATCAGGGTACTGTACTGTAAATATCAGGACAGATCTGTTGCGATAAAACTCCCATTAAAGGGCCAGACACACGTCATCACCGAACCGCGATAAATAAAGCGTACTGATGACATCATCAATGCACTACCTGATTAAAGGACAATTACCAGGCAGGAAATCCTCCCATCCATCTCTGCTTATTGCTCCAATCAGAGCGTCTTAATGAGTCCGAACCCTCTCACCTCCTCTTGTCCCCACGTCACCCTCATCATCCTCACGCCCCCTCCAACCCCACTCCCATCCTCATCATCCTCCTCCAGCACAGCCACGTCTAATCAGATATTTGCTCGTCTCCTGATCCACTCAAGAAGGATGAGAGGAGGTGTTTGTACTTGCCTCGGAGGGGGGGCGGGGCGGGGTGGTGTGGAGTGGGTGGGGGCCTTGGGGTCGAGTACATTGTGTGTGGTGGGGTGGAGGGGGGGTCAATAAAGTGCAGGATGACACAATTAATGTCAAATTAATGCCTCTCTCTCATACAGACATCATCCACCCCCCCACCCCCCGGCAATGTGATGTGTGATATCACATTGCCTGATATCACACATCTCTTGCCTGATATCACACATCTCAGCCTCTTGCTTCCAGATCACTGTAGCGCTAATAGGGGCTGGGGGTTGGGGGCGTCTTTAGCCTGATTGGTGTCTCTAATTACGGCTTGATACTAAAGAGTAATTAATGAGTTTGTGGCTGATGGCAGCAGCAGCTTTAGAGCGTCAGCCTCCGATGGCGGCGGATAAGAGCTGTTTGAGGCTGCCGCCGCGCCGCCGCACTCATCCCACGGGACGTACGCTCGCACTCATGCATAAATAACGCAAGTGCCTCTGATTATTTAACGTCACTCCCCCCAAACTACTCCCTGGTGAAGTATAGCGAGGTGAAGCCAGGTGAAATATGCCATCGTTCGGCTGATGCTAAATGCTAAATGCTAACGGGGTCTAACGAGGCCTGCGGCTCGGCGTGTGAGACAAGTTTTGGGGAGAGTTGAAAGGCGAGTCACCTCGTGTGCCCTCTGCCGTCACCAGGGAGAAGGAACGAGAGAAGAAGGGGCAAAAAAAAGGGGAAAGGATGCGGGGCTTCCCACTTGAGCGGGTAACTGGAGCAGACTTTCAGCATGGCTGCTAACGAGATCCCTGTCTCTCTTTCAATTCGCTCTCCTTCTAACCCCCCCCCAACACACACAAGCGGCGCTTTAATGAACTGCGTGTGTGTATGTTGCAGGTTACCATGAGCGATGCCTCTCACACACACACACACACACACACACAAGCGTCTTGATTGTGTGCACACACGGAGAAGCAAAGGGAGACCACAGTAGTGACACGAGCTCTCCATCAACGGGGATCCAATAAGTTACCAGAATATTTTTCTTTAAAAACAGCTCCCCTCAGTACGATGCAGCTGAGTTTAATCTGGATTCAATCAAGATTCAAATGCAACATGTAAGCCCTCATGTGCTAATCATCTGTCAAATCAAATTTATCCTGAGGTATCAAAATTGTATTCATTCACTCATTATGGATCCAAGATGGCGCCGCGGATGGTCGCCCTGGTGACTACGTGCTCTAAGTTTTGTTTGTTTTTGTTCGTAAATGGTGTGTCAGCGTGCTCTTACACCCGTGAAGAGCTGTTAAACATAAAAACTACCACTCCTTCTGATCTACGGCCAGTTTTTTTAGTATCTGCAGCAGATCTAGCTCTCGTTTTGGCTAAAAGAGTGAGACGCAGAAGACGAGGAAAGCGAGCAGGAGTAATCGAACGCCTCCGGCGGCGCGGTACGCGTACAGCCTTACCTGGGAATTTCCTGTCCAACGTACGCTCACTCAGCAACAAGATAGACAAACTGGCGCTGCTGGTGAGGAACAACAGGGACTTTTCCTCCATCTTGCGTGTTGTGCTTCACAGAGACATGGCTAAACGAACAAGTCCCGGACAACGCGCTCAGCCTCGAGGGATTTCAACTCCTCCGTGCCGACAGACAGCGAGCTCTCTCCGGCAAGACGAAAGGTGGGGGAGTCTGTTTCTTCGTCAACAACGCCTGGTGCTCGGACGTAACTGTGATCTCCCAACACTGCTCTCCCGCTCTGGAATATCTCTTCATTCACTGCAAACCTTTCTACTCTCC